>KB298957.1:76821-110048 GCA_000328365.1 Capitella teleta | reverse complement strand
AATGCTCTTTTCTCTAAAACCGAGCTCTGCCACTGAGCCATATACAGATAACATAAAATAATTAAATGATAAAATAAGACATAAATTAATTGTACATGAAATTTCACATGTACTTGGGACATAATAATAATAATAATAATAATAATAATAATAATAATAATAATAATAATAATAATAATAATAATAATAATAATAATAATAATAATAATAATAATAATAATAATAATATAATTTATTTATTATAGCGCAGTAACGTTTCTATGCACATAAAATGTTGTATGTGAAATAGAAAACTAAAAAAAGTGTTGATTAAAAAATATGTTGTCAATTTCTTAAAAGATTCATGTAAAATTTCCGATCTAATAAAAAGTGGAAGCGAATTCCACAGTTTAAAACCACGATGATTAAAACAATTTAGTCCGCTGAAATTGTATTTGTTTGAGATATGAAAGAAGGAGATCATATGATGGCAAATTTTAAGACATTGAGATGACAGTCTCTTCTGCAGGAACACTCCTAAATTTAATGAGAGGGTGAAGCACTCAGTCCAAAATAGCAAAGAGTTGATGAGAAATGAAATGGAGAAATAGAAATGGTTGAATGGAGTTCATCAACATCCCCCTCCTTGGGAGGACTTGGAGGCAGGATAGGTGAGTCTCTCTGGGGGATGAATCTGCCGACCACTTCGGATGCGGTTCACCCACACAGAACAGGTCCCTCCTCAGCGTTTCTGTTTCTCGTTATTATAATTGTTATGAATCTTGTTCCATGACAAGATTCGTCGATCATACAACAATCTCAATCCTCTCTCCATGCGATTCTGTATTTAAACCTGCTCCAGGTGCTCCCAAAAGCTGGCTATTAATTGTAGACTGGACAGCTAATAGGATGAGCCGATGAGTGTGAGACTGACCATTGCAGACCCATTAGTGCAGCTGTACAGTACCGAAATATGTCATGTATGTATAGCGTTGTAGAATAGAGGAGACAGAGACGTGTGTCGGACTGAGCACTGTATGATTTATTGCGAGAAATAGAGTTCATATACGATTGATGCATGGCTATTGGTAGAGAGAATGTGAGATGCGATGAGATGAGATTGAGATGAGATATATGATAGGAGAGTCGCTACCTATGCAGAGAGGGCATTGATGCATAGGACGCAAAGTGTCATCTACCCTTTGCATACTTCTTTTCGCCAGTTATTATTATAATAATAATTATTATAATTATTAGTATCATAATTATTATTATCATAATTTATATTATCATCAAAAGTATATATCAAAATTATCTATCAAAATTATCTATCATTCTTACTACCATTCTTACAATTTTTAGAATTCTTATAACAATAATAACAATAATAACAATTATAACAATAATAATAATTATAATTATAATAATTATGACAATGCAAGCATGACGTCATCAGATGACCGCAGTTTTTGGAAAGAGGTTCAGAATGTTAACCCTAAGAAAAGAAAAACTGCTCCAACTATAGATAGCGCTGTTACTGATATTGGCATCGCAAATATCTTTGGCGATAAATACAAAACATTGTATAATTCTGTACCATCGAATCCGCATGAGATGCGTTCTATCACCTCGCAGTTGAGCGAAGCATTAAGTCAAACATCAACGAATGCAATGACCGTTACGTTAGCTGAAGTGATAGCGGCTGTCAAAAGACCCAAATCTTGTAAGCATGATGGCTCGAGAATGATGTGGTCGAACTATCTCATCTGGCTCCTGAGAATATGCTCAAACATCTCAGTCTCTTGCTGAGCGCAATGCTGGTCCACGGCCACTCTCCAGCAGCTATTAACACAGCCATAGTGTTCTCGATCCCGAAAAACCTCAATGGTGATATTTGCAGCAGCGATAATTACCGAGGCATAGCTCTAAGCTCTTGCATCGCTAAGTTGATGGAAGTGATTCTCATGAAGAAATCAAGAGAACAAATCGGTACGAGCCATCTGCAGTTTGCGTACAAAGCAAAGCATAGTACTTCCATGTGTACTCTTATGCTCAAAGAAACTGTGAACCATTTTCTTAACAGGGGAACAGGAGTTTACTGTTGTCTAATTGATGCGTCAAAAGCCTTCGATCGCATCAGGCATGATAAACTCTTTCGCAATTTACAGAACAGAGGCGTACCTGCTTACGTAATTCGCTTTCTGATAAATTGTTACTCGCATCAGAAAATGACAGTCAGGTGGAATAGCGCTCAGACCGAACCTTTCGGGGTCCTCAATGGCGTCAAGCAGGGCGGAATTTTTTCTCCTATTCTTTTCTGTTGCTACATGGATATTTTGTTGGAGCGACTTAGGGACTCGGGCATCGGGTGTCACATCGGGCAGCATTTCGTTGGTGCATTGTCGTATGCAGACGATCTCACTCTTCTGGCACCATATTTGAGAGAAATGCTCAAAATCTGCGAAGTGTTCGCACTTAATTTTGATGTAATGTTTAACCCATCTAAATCCGATTTTTTTTTTTTTTTTTTTTTTAGTCATTCATCCAATGCTCACAGTGTGTCTAATATTATCAATATTTGGAATTATTTTCAATATGTTTGAAACTGATATGTTTCCAATTCCGTTGTATAAATATTTGTGTATGGATAATCCAAGCTCATTTCTTAGTACTTCCTAGCTATGGTAATTATTATGATTCTGTTCTTCTTCCAATCGCTATCTGCACAAAAAAAAAATCAATTCATCCTCAACCAGCCTTGATGAAGTGGGACATTGCAGTCGGAGAAGCAGCGTTCTACGAAGTCCATAGACTCACTAGGTTCCACAAGCGCAAGCGCAAGTATGATGCATGTGAGCCGCTCATAGATCGCACATCGAAGCATATACATGTATATGCATGCCTAGACAATAGCATGCGTACATCATACATGTACATCTGTACACGAAAGCGTGCATGGGTACACGCGGAAGAAGGCGACTCAGCCAAGTGCTGTGTGCGCTATGCATTCAACTTTTAAGTATCCCGTCACCGTCTGTTTGCTGTTCAGTTGATTAAACCTACTTTATTACGTTTCTCAACTTTCTTAAGAACTATGAATTGTGTGACAACTATTTAATTTGGACATCAGAGGGATTACGAAAGCAGATAAAAGAACAAAGCTTGCCGGTTCGTGAATCGGCGCAAGATAGAGTAATTACGGATGAATGCAGAATAATTACATAATCGACAATTGCGCGCGCTATCAACAGCAGGCGCCGACCGCGTGTTGCTGCCTCGTGGGCTCTTAACTTCCTACTGGGTCTATTCAAACTAAGGAAACATTAAATTTGACGATATTAGTTGACAACTGATTGAGATCATTCCGGATCCAGGATCAGAGTAGTAAGTAACAGAGCTAGTTATCTTCCGATGATTACCGATCTTCTTACATGACAACTGGGTAATCAATTACAAGTACCCAATAGTTATATACAATTATAATAATCAAGAAAAATGGATGCATATAGATGATGAAATTCGAACACAAGGAAAATTTAAATCTCAACCGTGAAACTGCGAACAAAGTATAATTCAATCAATTGTTACGAATGTGTGGAGCGTATCAATCGTATTTTACAAATGATGCCGTTTGTATTAGCAATTAAGAGTGCAACACCACATGTATGTGATATACATGTGTATACATGATGAACGATGCAATCGTATAAAGAATAGCTCACTGGTAAAAAGTGATGAAGGCAGCTGAAGAATCGTTGGAGATGCATGTACTAGTAGTTGAAACTTGAAATGCGTGGATATAATTTTGCATATGTCTGCTCCCAACGGACGCTAATAACAGAATGATGTAACATTCAAATAAGTAATCATGAATATTCAGGCTTCATGCATACATTTTAAGTTTTGGCCTTTAATTGCCAGTGCCCATGTGGCTGGGCTGGAACAAAAGCACACTATTTGCATTTGCTCAGCGGCTTAATTGGTTGAATGCTATCAGATAAGTCGCCAGATATGTGAATGAAAAAGTGCATGATTGTGGCACGTGATAATGTTAATTCCTTTCTTGTCAGAGAAGTTTCACCTACGTGGCGCAGACATTTTCTTATGTGTATAATTCTCGCCACAAAAGTGGCAGAAGAACGACAGTGGCAAGAAGCGATACTTGTGTGGCAATGATGGCGGGTAAATGGCATATAACCGACACCTGGATGCTATCTGGGTCATTGCGCCTATGGGAGAATGGCTTCCATTACGAAGTATAGGAGGCAAACGTCAGCTGAAGGCTTGCCGTGATTGGTCCCGTTCCCCTCGTGAAGCTATCGATTTCAGCCAATCAGAGCAGACCATCTTTGCCATAAAAGGACATCTTTGTTGTTTACGAAACGAAAGCTGACCTTTTTACTGTTTCAGGATGAGAAACCATGGTAGGTGTCCTAGAAAAGCGCTTGTTAAAATAAGAAAAATAGCGAAAAATATTTTTATTTTTTTCGCACCTGACTGGTGGCAAAATGATTATTCTATCTATTTCCGAAAATAAAATGAAAAAATATCCAGGGGTTAAATCGCAGGACACGCTGATATGACGAGACCCATTGTAAAAGATAGGGAACTCGGTGTTTCATCACAGCATCTGACGTCACGCCTAATTAGCAATATATGTTACGGCTAATTTATTATTAGTTAGGCAGTGGATATCGATGAGAAGTCGAGCATAATTCCGTTCTCAATCTTTTATTAAAAACTGATTCTGTCACATAGCGCCAGAACAACGACGAACGAATACAATCACATACAATCATAATGAGCTCAGGAAACGTTATGAGATTGGCTTTCCGCCAGAACATCTCAACACTCCCTCTCAATCTCAGAACTTCACAAACATAAAAAAAAAAAAACTGATATAAAAACATGCAAACAGATTAAGCAAGAAGTTGTTGCTTAAACTTCTCAAACAAAACCTTTCCCAGTCCCTTTGTAAAGATATCAGCAACATTTTCATCAGAACGAACATATTTCAACAATACAAGCTCTTTGTTGACATCACGAATAAAATGATATCTTACATCAATATGTTTCGATCGTTTGTGGAAGACTGGGTTTCTTGCTAGAGCAACAGAACCTTGATTGACACAATAGAATCAGCTTCCAGATGCATATCAATGAACAATTGTCTGAGGAACAATGCCTCCTGAACAGCTAGAGCCAAACTCACGTATTCGGCCTCACATGATGAAAGGACTACAATAGATTGGCGATGGCTCCTCCATGAAATGGGGCTGCGGATTGCATTCAATTTGAAACAATAGCCAGAAGTACTCTTGCGATCAGAGGAACTCGCCCAATCAGCGTCACAATGACCAAATAATTTCAGAGGTTCATCAGATTTGCGATAAATCAAGGCATCATCAGTGGTTCCCATCAAATATTGCAGCACATGCTTGACTGCATTATGATGCTGCTGAGTTGGTTTATGCAAGAATTGAGGCAGCTTAGATATCCACAAACAGATGCTGTAAGAGCAAAATATGAGAGTGATTGAACTCATCCGTCAAAAAAGAAAGAAAGATTACTTCAAGAAAAAGTTTGATATTGCAAACAACAAACAGGTCTTCAAACTTGTGAATAAGCTTCCATGGAATCGCTCTCTAAATTGTTCAGTGACTTTTTCCAGGACAAGGTACTCAAGATTCGCGAGGAGTTAGACTCTACAGAAAATTCCATGGATAAATTAAGAAGTGCGTACAGATGAAGAAAGTGAACACGCGCATACATTGTGTTCTTTCCATCCTTGTACAGAAGAGGAAATCAGGATCATCATCACAGAGAGCCCCTGCAAAACCTGCCTCCTGGGCTGTATTCCCACCCAGTTGCTGAAACAGCCCCCGGATAGCTCAGTGGGTTAAACCGCTGACTACAATCCAATGCCGACCGTGGGGGTCGAGGTCCCGGGTTCGAGACCCGATCAGGCCACGGGCGTTATGATTGTGAGTTATAATTGCAATCCGTTATAATTGTAATTCTTTGGTGACTCTGCAGTGCTGCCCAACTGCGTAACAAGGCCGGGCGCTGTGTACTACTGTCTATGGTGGTATGCAGGATAAAGAACCCTTGGGATTTATCGATAAGAGTAGGGGGAAACCCCGGTCCCGGGCCTTCTGTTCTGGCGCCCGTATCATCCGATCGGATTGGGTGGAGCCGTAAAACCCCATCACTCATCACTGTCTCAGTGCCACATCTTGCTCAACAACTGAGATATTGGCCTTCGAGTATATCGTAAATCGTAATTACTATTATGCAAGGTTACGCAAGAACGGTGCAACCTAGTGCCGCTATAAGTTACACTTTGTTGTTCATCTTGTCACACTGAATCGTTTGGTGTGCACCACAAAGCCGTACGTAGCTTAAATAACGAATGAGCTAATATAAGGCCTACCCCGTTTGAAACTTTCGATATTCACTGTGACCTTGACCTTTGACATTTGACCTCAAAATTATAATGGGAGATGTAAAACCAAATTTTCCATGTTCCTGAATAATTTCGTGCATTTCGCACTTTTATTATTGTACACACAGGAGAGTTGCTTAAATTGGTATTTAGCGATTGTCAAAGTGCCTTTCTGAATCCAGATCGTCTAAGCCTCATACGAAGCCTCATACGAAGGCTTAGACGATTGTAATATACCGAATCAACAATCTGAACAAGGTTTAGACGATTGTTGGCTCAGTATATCTTGAACGTGTGATATACCGATTCAACAATCGGACTCATGTGATTTAAGACATAAAGCTGCTCTTATGACAACGTTCGGCACACAAGGGACCCTGCATTGTCAAGTGCAATGTGGATGAAGGCGCTGAAATTGTAAGAAACATATCATTCAAACTAAGTTAACTGGTGTAAAGATATTATTATCATAGAATGTCAGCAATACGACTAATCAATGACGCATAAATCAACGGGAAAAAAAGTATGTGTATCTTTCAGGCTGATAAATAAAACGAATGCTGCCTCATAAGAAGCGAGAAAATAAGAGTGAACTTTTACTAGAGCGCGGTTACGGATTCGTTTGATCGGATTCGATTCCTTAAGTTGAGCATTTTATGAGCAAATGAGTTTTTTGACACTAGACTTCAATTCACTAGATTTATGAGTATCGTCGTGATATTGTTTCAGGCAACAATAATTCTGCATTTCCGAAATTGTGAACCTCAATTCCGTTAATCTGCATATCGACACAGCTCTAGCGTTATTATTATAGGCCCACAGTGGATCAAAACTTCAATGGGAGATGGGCATTGCGGCCATTGCCATTATCATCATGTGCATTTTTTTTTAATTTTTTTTTTGCCTTTTGCGCGTTCGTCAGGTCAGCTATCGCGCCAACAAATTTCGGTACAGACGGACACGCATGCAAACAAACAAAGCGACATATAGATTTTTTTCTCTTAAAAAAAATGTCTATAAAAATGAAAGAAAAAATACATTGAGCACATTTATAGAAGTAAGTCAGCTATTATGAATTATGGTCAGAGATATGATAAGATATAGATAAAGCATTCTATTGTAATTTTGGCCTCGCGGATGGATTAAGTCATCCGAATGCGTTAGAATGTCGAGTTATTTGCAACAGGAAGTTTCACATGTTATCCAGCTGGGTTAGATTGTTGAGTCAAGGAAATAATTAAGAGATATCGCGAGTTATTCACTCAACTCTCAAACTCAAGTCTCATGAATTAAAGAACTATTCATATATATATCCCCCAACTATGCATCTAAATAGTTTTTATTATTCTGGATCATTTATGGAAATGTTGTTTTCAGGCAGTTTCTAAAGACTTATTGAGCAGTTCATGCGTTACAAATCGTTTCAATAGGCTTTATTTTTATATTCAAGCGGATCATGAGAGTTAATGGCAACTTTAAATTTGTGGAATCTAATCTTTGGATAGCGTTGCCGATTTTTTGTCGGTTTGATCATTTGTTCCACACTGATTAGCCAAGCAAGACCATGACTGAAGCATCGTGTTATTATATGATGGGCATATGTCCTTATGCTGAGGCTATGCATTCAGACGACAAGCATGGCGCACTGGCCCATTCGTGGTTACTAGAGGTTACTAGTTAATCCTTTAAAATCGATAAATATACGGCACGTACTTGTCAGACCCTCGACTTGATGAACTTTGACCTTTTGAGTCAAGCTGACATGACAAGATTTTATTTATCACGATGTTCATCCCCCACTTCGTACATTTATTGCTTATTTTCACAACATATAAATTACAGCCTAAAGTTTCTCTGACATTTGGTATTAACAGCAAATTCTACGCATAATTGCCGACTAAAAATCGAGGCGACGCCATCGTGCAGACGATTATTGCGCTATTCTTCCGCATGGCTTATTTTAACGCATACGTGATCATAACGTCCAATGAGCGGAGGCGTTATGAAATTGCATTTTGAGACTTTAACATTAGGTGAATGGCGAGAGTGATATATGCTATTTGTATATTTATACGCGTTATTTATACACGAATAAATCACGCAAGTACACACAGCTGATTCTGGCGCCCGTATCATCCGATCGGATTGGGTGGAGCCGTAAAACCCCATTACTCACAAAGCTGATTGGGTGACAGACTCACTGAGTGGTATAATTACCGATACTCGAACGTATCTACGCCTCTGACTCGAACGAAATAAGATTTTGCAGTAAGAAGATCAATTAGACAGCTGTTGTTTTTATAATAATATCAATTGCAATTAATTCATTAATCAGCTGAATATTCCTCGATTTTTTTTTTTTTTTTTTTTTTTTTTTTAAGGCAAATGATAATATTGTGTAGCTCATCAAAATGCACAATGAAATTCCCAATGAGACAATTGTTTTCTGACATTGAGTTTGGTGATTTTTCTTTGTCCTAGTAACCTAGTAACCTAGTAACAGTTAGATCACGCATAGGCCTCGAAATCCGGCACGCAATCAAGCGTTGATACAGGCGCCAGCCGGTATTCGATGAATACAGAGTGCGTGTATTATTTAAAATGCTCACTTCATCAGTAATATCAACATTAATAAAGCCTTTCAAGTATTTAAAAACAAACATCGGATCCGCCACTTCTCTACGATAAGACAAAGGTAAAATATGTAAAGCCTGCAGCCGATGACAATAGGACATTTCATCAGTAAAAATATTCAAGACAATCATACTTGGTCATTGACCTCTGAGTGGACTTTATAAAATAAATATCCTTTATAAAAGAAGATGACCAAACCTGTGAACAGTTCTCTAGAATAGATCGAACAAGTGTAGTAAAAAGTCTTAGCTTGACATATTGAGGGGCACTATAACCAACGGTTCTGTTATTAATAATGCCAGACACACGATTAGCTTTTAAAACAATACATTCAATATGAGGGGTAATCGACACATTGTTATTAAAAACAACACCAAGGTCTCTGAATTCACAGACTCTTTCTAAAACATTTCCATTGAGATGATAATTAAAAGAAACAGGAGAGTGTGACCTAGTAATGGTAAGAATTTAACATTTCGACGGATTAAAAGCCATACCCCAATATGTACTCCATTTTAAAAGTTCATTTAAATCACTTTGTAATAATACAGAATCACGATTAGAATTAATTGGCATAAAAATTTTGCAATCATCTGCAAACAAAGCAGTAAAATCTGAGGAAACAGATCTCGGCATATCGTTTATGAATAAAAAAAAAAAAAAAAAAGGTCCCAAAATTGAACCCTGAAGAACGCCAGAGGTAACTGGGGTCCAGTCAGACTCCTCACCCTCAACTACGACACGCTGCACTCGATTCGATAAATAATCTTCGAACCAGTCTTAAAGAGAACCAGATATATTCCATAAAAATGCTCCAGTTTAAAAAGTTATAGTGAATGAGAAACAGAATAAAAACTTTGCTAAAATCTAAATAAATAACATCGACTTGTCCCCCTTCATCTAAAATTCGACCAATTAAATCGTAACATTTCAACAGTACATGTTATTCGAGCAATCTGCGCGCTGACCCCGTGAACCCATGGAATAAATTAGTCCGCAAACATTCCTCTTTTTAGGAGGTTGCTGTATTGACAGCTGCCACACAAAACTAAATGTATTAATGAATAATGAGTGAAACAAGTCAATAAAAATTGATTTTTGCTACAATATGGCACGCGATAGCTTTTGATGATACATATCGAAATTCTAGCACACGGCAGATGCCACGAACTTTAAAAGCCAAGCCCGAGGGCGAGAAAGGGAGTTCAAAATATTTATGGGAATAGTACACAAGAGAGGCGAGGGTTGAAAGTCACTTGGGAACGTTATTGTTTGTACAGCAGCACAGGTGCAAAGAGGGCCCGAGGCCTACAGCGAGTCTTGAAAAGGCTCTAATCAATACCATGTTTCTATGTGTATGTTGTCCGAATATATTTCACTTCCGTTTGACCCATTGATTAGGTTTATAACATTCGCCACACACAATAAGCTATATGAGTATGTAGTAAATGCACCACGCAAAAAACAAAAATCGCTTATGGTTAGGCCTATTATGAAAATGTTATAATTTATGCCAGATGAGTCGGGAATCGATTAGTGGCAGATGGAATCACATGTTTTGAAAGCTTTTTTGATGGAAAGGTAAGATCACTCATTCATAGAATTCGCAGCTCAGCATGCACGAGGCACGCAAACATGGCCAAGTGGCGGAAGCAGAGGAGGAAGAGGAGGAGGAGGAGGGTGGAGGTAACGAGTCCGATCCGGACCGCAAACTGAAGATCATGAAAACTATACTGTTGTATTTTGGAGTCTTCGATGTGGTATGCACCTAAGGGTTAATTTCAAAATTGTTTATTGTATTTACGGCAGGGTCTTTGTCTGATGCTGATTGGACCAACTCTCTTGGACCTTGGTCACCTGGTCTCAGCGGACACAGCCACGATGTCCATCGTGGTCATCTGCAGAGCACTCGGTTCCATTGCGGGAAACTTTGCCTCAGGTCAGTTCTTGCAATATATAACCCTATTGCGGGGGTTTAATCGAACGTGTTCAGGTTGTCTGATTGGCCATGTCAACCCGTGGTTTATGAGTTTGCTGACCAAGTTCATCGGAGCCAGTTTCGTGATCATCATTCCTTGGTGTCGAAGCTATCTGAGCCTCGCCCTTTGCTTCGTTCCCTGGGGATTCGCCATCGGACTTTTTGATGCAAGTGAGTGCCTCTAAACTATAATTGAGATGTCTCAATTTTCACAAAATTTTGACCCTCCTACAGAGAAGTAGCGATCTTTTACGCTGTAAAATCTGTACAATGTAGGATAATTATAAGGTATAAATTAAATATTTTGAGACATGCAAACAAGTAAAATTCCAGCTCAATATGAAGTATCTTTCGTTTCATCTGAGCATTTCAACTTAGCATTTGATGACACATAACATGTGTGTTTATTAGGAAAAAAATGTAAAAAAAAAAAATCCTGTGTCATTCAGTTTGTTCCAACGAAAGTGAGCTTCGTACTTTGCATGCTCAGTAGCATCTCTATTGCGTAATAGTTGAAATTGTGAAAATATGATTTTTGAAACGAATACAACTTGCTCGTCAAGCAAGATATCACGCTGTAATTTTCAGTGAGAGTTGATAATATTATTGTTTTATCTAATTATAATTTTCAATTACGTCATTACAAGGTCACGGTCGTTATGATGTTTGTTTTCGGGTTTTTTTTGTCATATAAGGCATGATATCCATACATTAGAGTTAATTTATCACACAGCATTGCCCTGAGTGTCTGGTCGATCTATAACAATAATTCAATTGCGCTCTTTTTTGTGTGACAATCTCTGAATGTCCAGATATGGTCATAACCTAATTTAGCCTATATTTTTTCATGGTGGTTAGTTTTGAAATCGAATTACATCAATGTGTAGATATAATATAGGCCAGTATTTTTATAATTGACATATTTGGTGTCAGATCAATATTTTACATGATATAGGACAAGGCCATTAATGCCTTTATACGTAAAAGGTTATGTTTTTCATTCTGAAATCATTATAGTTTCAATTTCTGTCCTCATTTTGTTCGTTTCCTTCTTTTTTCTTCCTCTAATTACTTCCCAAAAAATTCCTGTTCACGTCTCTTGTTTGTTGTTTCAATACACACGTATGAATTTACAAGGCGTATTTTTTAATAGGGGTCACAATTATTATTATTCTATTTGTTTTCAGTTGGCAATAATATGATCCTGATTATATGGGGGCGTCAGAATGGTCCGTGGATGCAAGGTTTCTACTGCGTACTCAGCATGGGATCGCTGGTCGCGCCATTGATTGCTGAGCCTTTTCTTCAGGAGAAACCCCAAAACGCGCTCACCAGCGGGCAAATCGGAATTTCGACACCAGCGGAAAAATCAGAAACGCAAATCGTGTATGTTTACCTGATGACAGGAATCTACATGATTACAGCAGGAGTTGGATTTACGTGCATGTTCCTTTTGGAAACGCCGAGAATGTTATTGGCGAAATCTAAAGATAACAAGAAAGAGGAAGAGAATGCACCTGATCCATTGGAATCAGTTAACAGAGTATTTTACGGAATATTTCTCACTTTCTTAGCTGTGATGTACACAGCGTATTGCGCAGCAGAGGCTAGCTTCGGGGTGTACTTGTTGACCTTTGCTGTTAAATACTTGAATTGGAACCAACAGCAAGCAGCTATGGTGACCGCTGCTCTGATGGGGGCCTTCACTGCTGGACGCGCCCTCGGAATTCCACTGGTCATCGTTCTACGACCGTCGGTCATAATATTGGTTGACCTGATCTCGATGGTCAGTATGCTGGCAATCCTGAGCGCATTTGTCAACGTGCATGACGCTGTGTTGTGGGTGTGCTCCATTGGCTTCGGATTCGCCATGGCCAGTTTCTATGGCTCAGGATTTTCCTGGGTGGAGCATAGAATCGGGGTTCGGACTCGCGTGAATGCAATGATTCTTGTCGCGTCGGCAGTTGGGGAATTGGTGGGACCAAGTACAGTCGGACCAATCATGGGTACTGTAGGGTACAACTCATTTGTTTATCTTATTCTGACGTTTGTGGTTGTTGCTTTGATTAGTTTTATTGCATTGGAGGTGTTGAGTATCAAAGTTAATGATGGCAATAGTTACGAAAAATTACCTTAAAATTTTCGTCGATTTTCATTCGTTATGTTTTGGTTTTTTTATGCGAGTTTTTGTAAGAATATTATGCATCATGCTGTTTATAAAATTGTATATTGTTAACTGTCTGTGAAACTTTTTTATGTGTTGATTAATAATCAATAATTATACCAATTGTAACATGCCTTCGAACAACTCCAGTTGCAGAAGGCATAGAATAAATGTGAATGAATAAATAAATAAATAAATAAATAAATAAATAAATAAATAAATAAATAAATAAATAAATAAATAAATAAATAAATAAATAAATAAATAAATAAATAAATAAATAAATAAATAAATAAATAAATAAATAAATAAATAAATAAATAAAATAATAACGAATTGCTGTAATGCCTATCCATACCACGGATTAGGCATATTTGAAGCAATTAATGCCATCAACCTAGAACTGACTGCAATATATATATATATGAAAACGAAGAAAGAAAAAGTTACGAAGATGAATGCATTTAACATCAACTGTATTATAGCTATTTATAGCTCAGAGGCCATTCTTAATATTCAATGACGCAATTATAATGATACAATTCAACTGTTATCATCCTGAAACTGACCCGAGGCTTTTGAATGAATTGGGAGTCAGAATGAATATTCATTCAATCGCATTCCTCAAATGCCTTGCACATATTGTGCCATGTAAGGAAAAAAGGTGCCTCAGTTTTGAGTCCTAACGACAATCTCGATAAATGAGAGCATAGGGTTGAGGCAGCTACCACCTGCGTTGTTAGCCTACTAAATTATTCAAAGTAGATCAATTAATATTAGTAAGGCGCAAGTTTATGATAATGTGACCAAAATTTCAATAATCTGCCATTTTCCAAAATAATACCACACGCTATCATTTCAGGATCATTGTACAATATACTGCTGAAAGACAAACATATGTAGAGCTAGTACGCCAAAAGTTGTCTATTTATTCCATTTTAAAAACAAAACTCTATAACATTTGCTAACTTGCATCAAATATTCCAAAGAATAACTATATATCTAGTCTAGATTGAATACGTTATGCTGCACCCATTTATGTAAAGAAATCAAGTAAAAGGTCAATTTTGACTGGAAGAGGAACATTTAAATGCGAGAGTTGAGTGATCACAAAGAGAGTAAAATCAGATCCATGGTTCGGAGCCCTGTTTGTCGCCAAAAGTGAAAATATCGCAAAATGTTGAGTACATTATTAATTGAGATAAATCGGCATAAATATTGATGAAGTTGGAATAGAAATAATAGGAATAACAGCATGACATGTTAGACTAACCATACCAAGTATTTATTTCTCTTGTTTTTGTGTGGTGTTTACACTGCGATCTGTTTTCAGTGATATTAGTTCTGTTAACCTCAGAAAGATGGCACAACTGCCCGTGCAATATCAGCGAAGAACTTCTTTGGCTGGACGCATCGCTCGTGCAATCCCCAAAAATGTCTAAAATCCGCAGCCATTTCGATGTCGTCACGATGTTCATGTATATGTTGACACAGCCGGCATGGATAATTCCTAGTATTAATGGTCATGTCATTCTCACATTTTGACGTAAACTTCCGATGAATAAACTCGTTAAAAGCCGTGTTGTTCTGGTCCAGATATTTCAGGGTTTCCGCGAGATCTTTCGGTGATGCAAAATCGCGGACGTCAAGAAAACTTCCCTTGGGTAGAAATTTGTGATAATCAACACTCCCTAACACAATTTGGATGACATCAATAGGGAGGAAACGAGTGAACTTTTCTGTGTAATAATCATCACAAACGCTGTTTTCAAAACTGATATAAAACTTGTAGTTCTTAGACATAAAATTAGTGATGCATTGTGACTGCTCGAAGTTGTGTTCCCTGTCTCGACACAAGGGGGTGCCACAAGCACCGTAAATGTCCACAGGAAAGTACTTCAGTAGCTCTTTGACATAAGATTCTCGTTTGCTAGGACATTCACAATGTGACACAAGCCAGGCTGCTTTTCCAGGTATCTCCTTTGGTTTGGCATAGTCTTTACACTTGGGTCCACTGCAAGCTTTGCTCACATCATAGGTGCAAGTCTGTTGATACAGGGCAGCTGGAACGTCAGAGTCATTGGTGTAGGTCGAGGTTAAGTTAAACTCTTTCCATATCTCCAAGTTCGCCTCAATCCGGTCCCATGTTTTAGTCGGTGCTTCTGTTTCAAAGATGACCCACTTTTGACCTAGAGGTCTGTTCACTTGGGGAATGTTCGTGGAGCAGATCTCTCTCGCTCTAAACATGACAGCATCGCTCCGTTCGAAATCGTCATGTGATTCGGTGTACTGACATTTCACGGTCGGTGGCAGGTTCGGGCAGTTGAAGTTTATCTCTCCTCCGAACCAGGGTACATCATTTCTGAACGGTGTCCAGCTTGAGATGGTAATGACGTTCTTGTTTGGTACATGTGATGTCTGGACGATGCCAGCAGGCCTAGCAACTGGTTCTTGGTGGTTTTGAGGATGAGCATGCTTTGCATCACCAACAGCCACAGCGCTCTCTGAGATTGGTTCGTGGTTTTTGTCGATCCCTCCTAAGTTAACATGTATGATCTTGACGGTTTGTAATTTGTTTTCAGCCTTTATGGTTGCGTTGCCGACTGACGTCAGACTTAGTTTGGCGACACCATCATCAACATTCTTGGATTTCTTGTGATCACCCAGGGAATCATTTGTGTCATTGGAGCCACCTTCTTCAAGTGGATTTATGACGTCAAACTCCTGTACTTTTGTGACGTCATTTCCCGGTGATTTGATGTCGTGATTGCTTTTGATCTCCATCTCTGGGACGATTTCATCGGGTACTGCCAGGACACTGTCATCAATGCTCTCACTCTCTTTAACTCCTGTAAGCTTCAAAACCTGCATCAAACGCGTGTGGTTGTAATATAAGAGGAGGGTAGCCACAAGGATACTGCCAATCAGCTTGAACGAACCTGTATTGTCTCGTGGGATTCTCAATTGGATGCGCTTTCTTAGCATGTGTCTATGCATGATGATTAAGACCAGAAATGTAAAAGGATTCCAAATGTGTTCATCATATGTAAATCATGTTCACCAACAGGTGTTCATCGATAGAAGTGAACAATTTATGATTCAATTTATAAACTCTTTTTTTTCTTTCTTTTTCAGGGGAAATTCTTATATCGGAAAGAAAAATAATAACAAGAATCAATCAGAGATGTGACCAAGGAACATTTATAAATAAGCTATTGATGAACATTGATCAAGGAAACATGAACGTAATCGCAGCATATTAGTCCTTGATACCGGACTATAGTATATGCTTGAATTAATGATTTTACTGCAGAATTGCGCAACCAATTAGCTAAATATGCATTTCTACCTGACATAACTTTACATTACATTTAATGTGTGATGAAAACCATTTCAATCCAACAATTACAAGGATTGTACTATAACCTACAGGCTGTGCTGAATCATTGATGTGCCAGATGGACTGACTCAGTCTGCATGTTGACAAAAGTTGATATATTTATTTTAAATTTAAAATTGTCCTTTGTTACATTACACGTTTTTCTTTTTTAAGGAAAATTTTTAATTAAAATTCAGGTAAAGGTCATAAAACGAACTCATCAGCTCTGAGATTGTCATCTACAGCTGACGGAATTAGTGTATTAAAAACTGGAAGTGAACTTTGACATCTAAACCCACGGGAATTTGAAGAAACGCAAACAAATCCTGCAATGAAATCATCGATCCAAAACACTATTGAAAAAGATTCCGTGCCGTATTTCCTCGGGAGCATACCCTCCGTCGCAAAGAATTTTTTTCCCCCGTCATATATATATTATCAAGATGGAACGTGTTCTACAGAAAGTAAGTTCGAAGAATTATTTAAAATTACTTAAAGGTTATATTTTCGTAATATAGATACGACGGTTTTAATAAACTACTAAATTATGCCAATATAGGGCTTCTACTCATGGATTATCACAAGTAATTGAGAAATTTAAACATTATTTTTTCCAGGAGAAGTAATGAACGGTCCCCTGCTTGCTAATTTCAATTTTAGGTCAGGGTCCACAGGGTCAATCAATCAGTCAGAATGTATCTAACTGGTTTACTTGACATTAGTTTATATTTACTTTTACTACACGTCAAAAGAAAGTCCCCTGTGGATCTGTTGAGTAAAATTGCCTCCCATCCTGCCCGCATGAACTATATAATGGCGGTTTCCTTGTCCTCTGGTGACGAATCGGCGTCTTAGGTCATCCCAGATCTCATAAACCTAGTAGTAAATATAGATTAATTAGTGCCGTGGAACCCCCGGCACAGAGTCGAGCGTATTGGTTTCATTCAAGATCCTGATGCAACAACTCATTTGGTTTGCCATCACTTTCCTCTTCCAACCTGTTCCTCTAATTGCTTCTTCTTCCCGTTGCATATACATGTATTACTTTACTAAACCCAGCTAAATTTGCAAACAAAGCGATAATGGAAGTTTATGAAATGCCCTAAATGTCTTGAACTTTAGTAAAGCAAGATAGTGTAATTAAGTGGGATATTTATCGGATTTGGAAATTGTTCGATCTTAAAATCACCACATCAGTATAGTATTACATGTACAGAGTAGTGTATGTACACTCGTTTGCAAAAACTGCTGGCATCATTATACATATAGGATGATACAGCAACCATTGCTCGGAATATGACGTTTTGTACAACCCCTCCAAAAGCGTATTATTATTGAATAACTGTAATTTAAATAATAACGTTGTTAAGGCTATGAAATCTTGTAGGCCTAAGCATCTTGGTGTATATATTGGCGAGAATGCAAGCACTAAAAATATAGAAAGATCTGCTCATGATATTATACGAAGAACAAATGTCATGTTATCTAAATTTGGCCATTGTACTTGGTTTGTTAAAAGATATTTATTTCGATCGTACTGTTCTCATTTTTTTGGTTCTCCTCTTTGGAATCTGAGTGAAAAAGCAATACATTATTTAAATTCAATTTGGAAAAAGTGCTGTAAAAAGGTACTCAATTTTTCAGCACTGACGAGGTCAAAATTTATTTCATTCTTAATGTCAATGCCAACAGTTTTTGCTCAATTGAATAGCCGGTTTGTAAATTTCTTTTCAGATTGTTTAAATAGCAAGAACCGTGTTGTTTCGTATGTAGCAAAAATCAGCCGCAATAGTAGTAGTAGTAATATATAGCCACAAATAGTAGACGATTAGATTATCTAAGCAAATGTCACAATTTTATCAATTCCAATGATCTAAGAAAATCAGAGATGAAAGACAAAATTTTGAAAGCATGTGATAATTATCTAAACGATGAAGATTTATCTAGTGTTTCGGCCATTGTTGACCTGATTTATGAGCGAATACCATCATATAGCTCTTTGAATTTATCTTACGAAGATATTAACTTGTTTCTATGTTTTATTTGTTCCAGTGAGTAAACTCACCATGTACATGTACTTTTTTATTACCTTTTCTTATTTTTTGTTCGTTATGTTCTACTGTTCATCGCCATAAAATGTGAGAATTCTTTTCACGAATAAAATGATATATAAAATGATATATATATTGCCAAGCCACTTCAAGCCACTGCTAGCCGCCAATCGCAATGCTGAGCCGATATCTCAGATTGGTGGAGTGGCTTAAGCAGCTAGCCGGTCATTTTTACTTCAGCCAGCCGGTTCTGGCCAATTACAATCGGCTCCGGGGTCAGAAGATTTCAAAAGAGAAGAAAAAAGAACGTAAATCGAACAAGAGTGACAACACATTGCACGTGTCGCCAGCAACCACGGCATAAATGTTTAAATAAACTTAATTATTACAAAACAACACAAATTGCAACGCTGATCACCAGCCAAAAAAATAAATAAACATTCACATCATGCTTCTGTTGATGCACTCATTGACCTGGTGATCCATGACTTTTTAAGTGCAAAACCAGCGCTCCTGAATTTGGTAATTTGGCCGCACAAAGTGAACAAGTGAGTGGTGCGTGGGCACAATCCAAATGTTGTTTCAGCATATACTTGCTGTGGAATGTTTGAGGACACTGAGGACAATGTACTCGTATGTTATGGTGTACACTCCGTATGTGTCGCATGAGATTATAGCGTCTTTTGGACGTGTACGTGCAGTTCTCAGCGGGGCAACCATGTCTCCCTCCCCCTGGTGGCGATTGGTCAGAACGTTCATCCGCTTTTAGATCCATGAAGAGTTTCCCAAAATCACTCGCGGGTATCAGGGAAGAATCTGCAAACTGGAGATGAAATCAATTAATTATGCAAATTTATTCATCCAAACAGACTCACGGGTACAGTGCCAGGGGAACTCTTCTCCTCATCTATTTCACTTTCGTCGCTGAGATAAATTTCGTCGTCTTTCTGAGATTCAATCTTGACTTTGAAGTTCGTGGGAGAGTTGTCAGGATAGCACGGCATTGGGTCGGCTTCAGGGGCAATGACTAGGGTGATGTCTTCTGGTGAAGGAGCGGGTTTGATGGGCTGCGAGGAGCGTAAATCCATGTCGGAGGTCATTTCTTCCTGGATGTTGACCAAGAGAACTTCATCTGTTTTCAGCGTGATTCCTATCAACCCCTGAACGCACTTAACTCCGTCCTCCAGCAAAGCATTCCGGCATAATGTTGTGATGGAGTCCCGCACCAAAGTCAAGAACCTCGTTCGCTCCATGATGGATTCTGCAGCTGCCGAATGTGGAGACGGAGTTAATTCTGATTGTAGGATTATTATTATAATCACTGTGTGTTGATTACCACTGGTGCAATTAAGTGCAATCAATGATATTGAGAAGATGTGAGCACAAACTGCTGGTTACAGGCAGAAAGCTGAGAAGTAAATGAGACTGAGTCAGTCTGAGTACGATTCAAAACACTCCGTGACTCACTCATTCAGTGAGTAAGTCTAGCTCTGTCTCTGAGTGAGTCTGACTCATCCGTCACTCATCCATTTCAGTCGTCAATTCAAGTTTAAATTAGCTCAATTCGAATTTACTAATCACTCAATTTGTTTGATAAAATAACAGAAATCGCTTAAAAATCGGCAAAAGATGAATATCTTACTGTATTTGGTGCGATAAACAAAATCGAATGCTGAAGAGCTTGGCTATGCGTGGTTATTCAAGAGCTGGATGGTTATTGTGAGTCATCATGGGAAGCCCCTTCTGAAGCCCTTCGCCCACAATCGCTATCATAACGCACTTAATGCGTTTTATGAAGGAAAAGTGGAAGAAAGCGTTATGTACAATACGAGTACTTGTACTTCATCTTTACATCAAATTACGTATATTCATGTACACGCACAGTAAAATCTCGAGGATACTACATGTACTGTGGCTTCGATGTAAGGGTGTGAACTAGCGGACATACTACAGCGAGGCAATGAGTCTCAGAACCAATGATGTGGAGTAATATCATTGCTCAGGACCTCGCCCGATTTATCTGTGCTAGGTGTGAACATATCATGGAGAAAGACCTTCTTCAATCCTCGTACTTGCTCAAAGGATAGAGGTCTTTGAAGAACGAACAGTTTCCCTGCATGGGTGTTTTAGTATGGTACTGTAACTCGATCGAACGTTGTAATATGTACATGCTTAAACATAAATAAAGTAAATTACAGCTAATTTTTCAGATAAGTTAAGAAGAAGAACATATAATGTTTATTTTCATGTTAACACAGTGGAAAGATTCAAACACAAAAAATACTTTTGAAGGAACTTTTTTTATTTCTCACCGGTGAACACTAAAAATAATAAAAGTATGGCACGAGAGAAAACAGATGAAACTAAATGAACACAAAATATTATTCATGTACAGATAACAAACTTCAATTCCCTAAAAGATGAATACATGTACCCAGGTACAAGTTATCGTGACCATGATGAATACAAACGATAAGAAATCAGGTCACATGTTCAGCCAGAGGTTCTGTTGCTTCAATTTGTACAACTTCCTTAGTTTTATTGACATTAACTTTGATACTCAACACCTCCAATGCAATAAAACTAACCAAGGCAACAGCCGCAAACGTCAGATTAAGATAAACAAATGAGATGTACCCTACAGTACCCATGATTGGTCCCACCATCGATGGTCCCGACATTTCACCAATTGCAGATGCTACAAGTATCAATGCACTAACGCGAGGCCTAGTGCCGATTCTACGCTCCGTCCATGTGAAACCCGTTCCGTAGAAACTGGCCATGGCGAATCCGAAGCCAATGGAGCACACCCACAACACAGCGTCATGCACGTTGACAAATGCGCTCAGGATTGCCAGCATACTGACCATTGAGATCAGGTCAACCAATATTATGACCGACGGTCGTAGAACGATGACCAGTGGAATTCCGAGGGCACGTCCAGCAGTGAAGGCCCCCATCAGAGCAGCGGTCAAGTTAGCTGATTTTTTCTTGGTCCAGTTCACATACTTGACAGCAAAGGTCAACAAGTACACCCCGAAGCTAGCCTCTGCTGCGCAATACGCTGTGTACATCACAGCTAAGAAAGTGAGAAATATTCCGTACAATACTCTGTTAACTGATTCCAATGGATCAGGTGCATTCTCTTCCTCTTTCTTGTTATCTTTAGATTTTGCCATGAATATCCTAGGCGTTTCCAGGAAAAAGATAAAAGTAAATCCGACTCCAGCTAAGAGGGTTAATACTCCAGAAATCAGGTAGGCATACATGACTTGTGTTTCCATGGGAGTAAAAACTGTACTTTGGATTGTGCTGTTGGACAGATCGTCCTGTGGTACCTCCATCAAGAAGGGTTCCGCAATCAACGGAGCCAATAGGCAACCCACACTGAAGAGACAGTGAAAACCTTGCATCCACGGTCCATTCTGACGGCCCCAGATGATCAAGATCATTGTATTTCCCACTGAAAACCATTTGTTCCCATATAAACCATATGATATTTCCAGAGGTACCAACCAGCATCAAAAAACCCAATCACAAATCCCAAAGGAATGAAGCACAGTGTTAGGGTAAGCACGCTTCGGCACCAAGGGGAGGCGATCAGGAAAACTCCTCCGATGAACTTCACCAAAAGACACATAAGCCATGGATTAATACGGCCAATGAGGAAACCTGCAAAGACATTCATTACATAATCGTCTGTATTCAATTAATCATAATCATCTGACCAGAAACAAAGTTTCCTAGAATAGACCCAAGAGACCGGCAGATAACTACAATTGACATTGTCGCTGTGTCCGATGATGCGAGGTATTCGAGGTCCAGCAGAGTTGGCCCGACCAACATTGCGCTAATTCCCTGCAAGCAAACATGATTGGAAATCAATTATTAGAGTTGAACGTATATTATGTAATCACCAGATCAAAGACTCCGAAATACAGAAACAAAGTTTGCACGATCTTCAGCTTGTGACTCTGCTCAGGTTTCTTTTCCCCGTCCTCTTGAACCTCCTCCTCCTCCTCCTCCTCTTGCTCCAACACAGGGTCATTCTGTTGCACCTCTTGCATACTGACTTGAACTGCAACGAGTATAAAAATGAATCTTCTGATCACACATCAAGCACTGAATTCCTTGCAGTGTAATCCAAACACCTATGAAAGGAAATCGCCGAGTGGAAAATGCTTTTTTTTTTCTATCTCATTGACATTCATTACTCCATGTAATTGTTTAAAATCAGGGGGAATTCCAGAGGTTATATATCACTAGATTGTATAAGCAGTGTCTTCTGAGAGAACCATAAAAACTCGAGTTCAAATTGTGAGGAGAAGGTCAGAAAAATTGCATTGAAACACAAACTTCAGACTGAAAATAAAAACACAAAATTAAGTGTAGAATGTTTTTATTCAAATCCATAAGTAATAGGTATGCTTCATTCAAATGAAAAAGATAGATAAGGCAACTCAGTATGGAAACGCTAGGCTTAAAACAGAATATACACAGCCCCTGAATATATAACGGACTGCGACAAGGAAAACAGAACAAATAAGAGCTGTATTTGAAAGAAAAATAATAAAACTACTTAATAAATGAAGAGGTATGGACCATTTGAGAGAAGATGAAAAGAAAATAAAAATAATCCCATGCTACTAACTAACTCATGCACAATTTTCTCCATTATTTATGCTAATTATTTCTTTTGTGACATCTCATTAAATGCTGCAGAAAACAATCAAAAAGACAAAGAATGAGAAAAAAACAAAACATAATCAGGAGAAATAACAAAATGGTATGGGGAAAAACTGAAGAAAATAATTCAAGATGCAATAGTTATTCTGGAAAGAGCGCGATTAAAAAATATGGACTTGTTTAATCATGGTAATTTTTATTTATTTTTCTGTACAATTGTGTTTTTGATAAAAAAGCAGCCTGAGAAATTGACAAGTCTGGGAGGAAAGAAAAAAAAATTGGTATAAAAATCAACACAGAAATCGGAATGTGTAAAAAAAATCATGAAACAACAATAAATTTTTCCAATGTGATCCAAAAAATAAAATAAAACAGGAGTAATAAACAGTGCAGAGAAAAAATATATATAGGAAAATAATAAATTCAATCATGAGTAAACATACACCTCAAGCTGAGCAAGAAGAGAAAAAAAATTTATATCACCCCAAAAGAAAAAAAAAAGAAACAATAATTCAATAAGAAATTCGTGGTCATTAAAAAAATACATTTTATTGGGAAGAAACGGATTATTTTTTCAGCAGAAAGTTATCCCAGAATTCGAGAGTTCGTTGTGTCGTCGCACAAAGCTTTTGAGCCACTCTTTACTGTTGGCCAAAGAGCTGCGACCGTGTTTGCTGAGGTACTGGTTGACCTGCACCATGAACTCTGCAGTACTCGGCATTTGACCCCCACTCGCCTGTTCCAAACACCAAACAACAAGCGCCTCCTCCTCCTCAGGGTCAAGAACGCGTCGATTCTGCCGACACTTTGTGATCGGAGTGCGACCGCGAACTTTGTCACTGAGGGTCGGTCGAGGAATGTTGTACTTGCGAGCAGCGTCGGCCAGTGTGATATCGCCCGCTTTGATCTTTTCCACCAGCTCTGCAATCAGTTCTGGATTATGTTTGCGTATGACCCGCTTCAAGGGAATATGTCGCTGTGGAGGGGAAAAAAAATCAATCAAACATTTAGAAATTCAATCGTCCAATGACTAACCAAGCGAAGTCCAGGAATGGAAATCTCCTGCTGTAAATTCTTCATCGTGGGTTCGTGAAAGTCGTTCATAGATGTTGATGCACTCAAATCAGAATCATCCAAAGCTTCTGATTTGATCCCTGAATCGCCGTTCTGTTCACAGCTGAGCGAAGAACCGTCCATTGAAGCCTCGTCCAAACTAGGCGACTGTCCGAGCCACGCCTCGTTACTCTCCTCCTCTAACTCTTCGCCACTTACGTCAAAATTCGGCTCAGCTTTGATTGCGATGCTCCCAATGACCCCTTCGACCTCTTCCGTGTCCTCTTCATCATCCTCATCATCGGATCTGATCATCCGGAACGCCGCAGGGTTCAAAATGGCTGTGTTGTTGATGTCAGGTTTGAACCTCTTCTCACTTTCGTCGGTATAATCTGCGTCATAGAGGATCTTGTGGGGTTGAGCCTTGCGCTTTCCCTTGCGGACATTGGCTTCAGCTGACTCCAGCGCCGCTCGAAGGCGGGGCATGGGAACCTCCTCCCCCTCCTCCTCCTCCATCTCACCTGCCATCATGATTGGCTGAACCGTGATGGGACTGTGGAAGACTTCTTTGATGTTAACGAGGAACACATCTTTCTTATCAACCGTAATGCCAAGCAGACCCTCCACGCTGATTTCTGACTCAAAGTTGACGCTGCCTTGGCACAGCGCTGAAATGTTGGAGATGAGGAGTTCCCGGATACGGTTGTGTTCAGTCATGTCCATAGTGGAGGCTGAAAGAAGAAAAAATGATATAAGAAATAAATAACGCTTCTTTGGTGGTGTTAGATGTTTATTTCATAGTAGTTAGGAATACAGAAGAGGCATAAGTGTGAATGAGGATCATAATCACTTGTTACAGAATAAAAGTATTCATTGAAACTTTGAACAAATAGTTACAAACTTTTAGAAACTTCACATTCTGCATCCTATCTGAGTATCTCAACTTTTCAACTCATCCCTTCGACTAACTAGGATAACAGAAAATCATTAATTAATGTCAATAAAAAGGCTCTTTTGGAATCACCAGTAGTCAAGACTCGCCTCTTACTAGTCTTAGTCTTAGCAAATAACTTCAATCATACCGATACTGACATACTGATGATACTCCAGCAAGAAACTTAGAAACAAGGAATTGAAATTGAAAAGTTTTACAAGATCACCAAACAACACCAAACTAAGCTAATCGTTATCGAACACCACAACGACAAATCGAACAATGATAGACGATCGGAGCGACTCACTGGAAGAAGCAACTCAACAAGTGACCATGTGATTCACTTCCTGGGTTCGCGTGGAAATCGATGTTGAAATTGACAAAGCCAGAAATGGCTCTCAAGTGCAGATTGAGTACATAATCATATTTACCTTAATGTAAACACTCTTCTATGAAATGTATAACGTGTTAGGCATGACCAAGCGAGGCTAAATTATTGGAATATTTCGGATTTTTATGCTGAAACTGGTTAGCTTGGCCGCTGCGTCCACTTCCGGTGACGGGGAGCATGCATTTCCACGTTGCGGACGTTATGATTTCAGACGAAATCGTCAGTGCGTTATGATTGACATTTCCCGCGCAGCTCTTCCTGCTTCATGTTCTGTGTCCTGCTTCGGATGTTATCACCAATGCTATCAGAAGCAAACATCAATTTTATCAGAAGCAATTGTTAACGCATTTTAACTGAAATCAGATAATATTTGTAGAAACAATTATTCGAATGTGATCACATAGTTGGTTTCCTTAGACATACAGCTGTACATAATAATAATATTATTAATAAATAATAATAAACTGAGTTTTAACCTTCTGGTTGTAATTTTAATCTCACACACCGCCACAACCTTCTATGGGACGTCAGATATTTCTTGTATTTGCCGAATTATGAGGGGAAAAAAAGGTATGAGAACCAACGTGAATGATAAGAAAAACACAGCCTAAAAACATCAAAGTCTAGTCTAGAGAAGCAAAAGAGCATCATAAGGATGTACTCAACATGCATGTAATTGGTATAACAATAATGCCATCAATTATGAACGTTCACAGTAAAATGGGTACAATTAAATATCCGCTATCCTAGCCATCCGTCAGTTTGATACTAGCATTCACTTCCTAGCGATACCAATAGCGCTATTCCATTTAATAAAAAATAAAGATTCCCCAAAATGGATTTGTAATTTTTTTTTTTTTTTTTTTTTTTTTTTTTTTTTTGCAACCACGCAGTATGCCAGCAGTAGTATACAACGTACAAGCTCCACAAGAAGTAATCGAGGATCATACAGAATCTTTCCTGGAAATAATACGTCAAATGAACAAAGACCAAATCTACACATTAAAATGATTACATGTAGCACATAATTATATGTACTTGTTGGCTTATATAATCCTATCTGTGCAATACACGTTATTCAAAGACGAAAAAAATGTGATCACAAATCATTAACTTTATCGATATTTGATTTAGCTTTGATATTCCCCCATTCATTCAACAATGTGATATTCTGTTTATCAAAGAAAAACAATTGCGCTTCCATGCACGGCAAGTATTGAAAAGATGAAAAAAGCACCCGTTCAATATATAATCACGCTCAGGCGCTTTTGAATTTTTCAGATCATGCATGGACTGAAGCTATGAACGCAAATGCAGCTGAGAAACAGACGAGTGAATATGGGCTCATTCAAACGCGTAAGCAGCGTCTTTGTGGCTACGCTTGTGGTTGGGGCTCTGTTATATTACGACTATCCACGTATGATACAGAATTACAATCTCAGAGGAGTTAAAGAGATGGTGCATGGCGAGGGAAAGGAGTCGGAAGAAAGGGAGAGTGAGGGAATGGATGACAGTGCCCTGGAAGCATTCGATGAAATCGTCCCGGCGATGGAGATCAAAAGCAGTCCCGCAATCAAATCACCGAGAAATGACGTCACAAAAGTACCGGAGTTTGACGTCATAAACCGACTTAAAGAAGATGGCTCAGATGACACCAATGATTCCCTGGGTGATCATAAGGAATCCAAGAATGTTGATCCTGGTGTCGCCAAACTAAGTCTGACGTCAGTCAGTGTCGCAACCACAAAGGCTAAAGACAATTCACACACTGCCAAAAAACACAAATCAATCGCTGTTACTGCTGGTGGCATGAGGGATGTTCCTCTTGAAGACCAACACAAGCTAGTTGCTACTGGCATCGTCCAGACAGCAAGCATACCCAACAAGGACGTCATTACCATCTTAAGCTGGACACGGTTCAGAGATAATGTACCCTGGTTTTTAGGAGAGAGAAACTTCAACTGCCCGAATCTGCCACCGACCGTGAAATGTCAGTACACAGAATCACATGACGATTTCGAACGGAGCGATGCAATCCTGTTTAGAGCGAGGGAGATCCGTTCTAAAAACATTCCCCCAGTGAACAGACCTCTTGGTCAGAAGTGGGTCATCTATGAAACAGAAGCACCGACTAAAACATGGGACCGGGTTGAGACGAACCTGGAGATATGGAAAGAGTTTAACCTAACCTCAACCTTCTCCTATGATTCAGACGTTCCAGCAGCTCTTTATCAACTGATTTGTACTTATGATGTTAACAAAGCTTGTAATGGACCCAAGTGTAAAGACTATGCCAAACCAAAGGAGATACCTGGTAAAGCAGCGTGGCTCGTGTCACATTGTGAGTGCCCTAGCAAACGAGAATCTTACGTCAAAAAATTACGGAAGTACTTTCCTGTGGACATCTACGGTGCTTGTGGCACCCCCTTGTGTCGAAATAGGGAACATACTTTTCAGCAGTCACAATGCATCACTAATTTTATGTCTAAGAACTACAAGTTTTATATCAGTTTTGAAAACAGCGTTTGTGATGATTATTACACAGAAAAGTTCACTCGTTTCCTCCCTATTGATGTCATCCAAATTGTGTTAGGGAGTGTTGATTATCACAAATTTCTACCCAAGGGAAGTTTTCTTGACGTCCGCGATTTTGCATCACCGAAAGATCTCGCGGAAACCCTGAAATATCTGGACCAGAACAACACGGCTTTTAACGAGTTTATTCATCGGAAGTTTACGTCAAAATGTGAGTATGACCTAACACTCAGAGATAAAACTTATCAATGCCGGCTGTGTCAACATCTACATGAACATCGTGATGTCATCGAAGTGGCTCCGGATTTTAGACATTTTTGGGGATTGCGCGAACGGTGCCTCCAGCCTAAGAAATTCTTCGCTGACATTGCACCGGCGATCTTGCCATCTCTCTGAGGTTAACGGAACTACCATCGCTGCCAATTAATTACAGTTCATTGAATATGGTTATGTTTATTATGTTTTTGTTATCTATGTTTATTATGTCTATGGAGCTAAGACTGCATGTCAGTGTTGTATGCGTATTCCTATGTTGAGACGTTGAAGCTCTCGCGTCCATTTTGATCCTGGTGATAAAGTGATTAATCTAATTATCAATAAATGGTTTACGCATCGATTCATTGGAATTACAAAACAAACCAGCAGGTTATTGCGTGTATATATGCTTGTTATTGTATATAGGTTACAATTATCCACTAATTGCTGATTACATGTACACGTGTAAAGTTTCGTATGTCGCGATGTCATTTTCAATATCGTCAATCGATCACAGAGAAATGAGTATGCTGTTTCTAAATTTCTATGAAGCATTGTACTATTTATAGAATCCCTAAATGAATTCAACTGATATGCATAAACCGATAAGATGGTGGGGACTTCTCCTAACTATGCGGCTGTGAATTTGCAATTAATCGTGTGGTTACAATTGATTCACATTGCCGCCTATTTGCACGTAGCGAGGTCACCCGACTGCTTTATATTCTGAATGTCAGAAGCGAACAAAATAGTCCACGCATTATCAACATCCAAATCGGACAATTAAACCGTATTTTCGAACCGCATACAAAGTGGTGCCTGCATGTGTAGCTTCGCATACTAATGCTATTGCATGCAAACATTCGCCGTTTAGCATTATACATTTTGAGATATATTGCACGTATGCAGCTGCCGCGCCAAATAAATAATTATCAGCAAACAAGAGCGCCTGTTACCGCGTGGAATCATGAATTCATGATGTGTTTTATTGCCATTTACAGCATCGAGAATTCATTTCACAAAATCAAATCAGGCTAGGAGCGTACGTATCAGATTGACCTCTACGTGGAAACATCAAAGAAACGTTCAAAGAAAGAAGACGTTTCATCGGTTCTGATTACCGCGGGAGGCGTGAAATCAAGGGAATCTATAATTTGAGACAAAGAATATATTCCTTTGATTGCATGCCTCCCATTTCATGAAAGAATTTTTTCATGAAATATTAGCATAGATAAGCACTCTTTATGATTTGAGTGAAATGTCTTGTTGGGGAATATTGGTGCGCTCATTGAGTAAATTTATAGCAGCGGCTGTCATTATGAGCATTCTGGCAATGTAGGCCTATAGAACAAAAATCAATCAGAGATGTGATCAAGGAAAATTTTGAAAGAAGTTATAAATGTACAATAATTAGTGAAATGTATGACACCGATATTAGCCCGCGTACGTGATGCTAAAAGATTTCTTATCTAATTGGTTGAGCCAGAAGAGATCCAATTTTAAACTTTGCTAAAAGGCTGTGACCTTGACCTTTGGCCTTCGACCTACAAATATGTTTGGAATTCGCAAAATCACTTGGTAAGTTAATTAGATGCTTTAATTATTACAATTACCTTGATCGTAGAGCAACCTCATTACAAATTGGCATTTCGTTTGGTTTGTATGCTAGATACATACTATGCAATTTTCAAGACTACAGTTTGCACAATGATTGAGATATCAGTATTTGAAAGTCATAATTGCTATTATGCAAGATTATGCAAGAAAGGAGCATCTAAAAGCAGTAATAGGCCCGGATTATATTTCACGTACTATAATGCACTGAATCATTTAATGCTAGCCACAAGTCGCTTGCATGATTAATTAACGAGCTGGTCGCGATCGAATTTGAAACTTTGAAAAATCACTGCAATGTACCTTGACCTTTGACCTTTGACCTTTGACTTTCGAACTTTCAATGCTATGGTAAATGGTAATGCAAAATAACTTGCCTAATTATTAAGTGTAATTTACTCATTGACAGTCATGAGCAAATTCAAAATATTCAGTACCAAAATTTGTTCATTGAAATATTTATGCGATGAAAGTGCTATATGTGTTGCCTAATACCTGTTTTGAACGAAAACACACAAATATTCTGAATTATCACAATTCCTTCGACGACTAGATAGCACACGCTGCATGCAACTCGAAAAGGTTACAAAATTCACAAAATTCGTAATACTAGTAATAATAAATTCATGCAATTAAATGCTTTAATTACCACAATGACCTTGACATTCATGTTACTTCCACCCAAATCTGGATTTGATAAAAAAAAATGTATACATTTACTTTATATTTATTTTTTTTATTTTATTACTTCAAACTTATGAATCGCGAAATTCAGAAAGAAATAAACTGTTCAAACGCGATGTACAATAAAATATAAATAAAATGATATGAAGTTGATTTGTTAAGATATGTCATTAAAAGCTTTTCGGAAAAAGTGTGTCTTAAGTTTTGATTTATATTCAAGTAGGTGTGATGAGAGGCGAATACTTTGGGGTAGTTCATTCCAAAGAGAAGGAGCAGCAGAACTGAAGCAACGAACACGCGAGTTGCAGATGTTGTGAGGTACTCGCGAATTCTCCAAATGCGATTGACGTGGAAGAACATAGTCCGGCACAGAGCATTCACGTGATCTTCTAAATTAAATGCAGAGTTAAATAGCACACCGAGGTTCCTAATAGACGTGGATGGATTGATGTTGTTACCGTCAAATGTCAGTGTTGGGCGATGAGTTGACTGACGGGACCTCGGATTTGGAAGCTGACAAACCAATGCGGGGGGTGATATTCACGGTGCAACCTGCAGAGGTGCTACCGTTCGTATTGAGGTTATACACGTACCAAATTATAAAATATATCAACACGTTCAGAATGATGTGCACAACAACCTCAGCACAATTGTGTGTTGTTATTTCGCAATTTGCTGATGTTAATCCATAAAAAGACACAAAACGATAGTCCGATTTTTTGAAAAGACGTCCACACGTGCGTAACCATAGTAACCTTAACTTACTTGAAATATTTCCTGCAAATTTTAACTCTACAACTGGCAAAACTATCGAGATATTCAATGCTTGAAAAAGCAGTAATTCTATGCATTGTTGTACATATTAATGCACTGAATAATTTGATGCCTGTTGCAAGACGCCAGCTTAATTGCAATGCCTTTTACCATACTTGATTGTACTCTAATTTCCTTGACACATATTCTTTGTTGCCATTGTATTTTTTGTTGTTGTTAAGCTGGCAGTTCTTATAGGTTTTCCTGTTCTGCCATGCTGTTGCATGCATTGTTTTTATTGTACATATTATTTTTGCATGCATGAAGCTATGATAAATAAAGCTTAATAAATAAATAAAAAATAAAAAATAAATTAATAAGCTAGAAGCGATTCAATTTTAAACTTTGAAAAATCTCTGTGACCTTGACCTTTGACCTTTGACCTACAAATCTCTATCAGATTCAAACTTTGATAGTACATGTGATTACCTCACAAGAAAGAAAGAAAGAAAGAAAGAAAGAAAGAAAGGTATACAATCTTCCACAATGAGTTGTAAACATTGAATTAATCAAGGAGGGATATAGGCCTACAGTTTCTAAATTGTGTTTTTGTGTCTACATATACGATCTGATTCAATCCTTGGGACGATCAGAGAGTGGTTGTCATTTTGGAAATAGGCGACGATCGGCTCAAAAATGATTGCCATTTGTGAAAAATTTGCCTCGGAATATCATGTTTTTAATAACTCCTCCATATTGTTATTGTATAATTGTAATTCCAAAGTAAACATTCACTCGAGTGATTGTGTTGTTAAGGTTATGAAGTCTTCTATAAGCATCTTGGTGTACAACTGATGAACAATACTGGCGAGAAAGCAAGCACTAAAATTTCGAAGTCTGCTCATGATATTATAGAAAGAACAAACCAATCAAGATTTATCGAGTGTTCCGCCACTGTTGACCTGCGAAATGAGTGCATGATACCACAGAGCAAGAATAATTATTCTTTTTTTATGATCATACAGCTCCATGAATTTAACATTCACAGATTTTCACTCCTGTCATATTTGTTCAAAAACTTCGATCTTTCACACGTTAACACCTTTTTTTCTTTCTTTTTTTGAGTTTGAATTTTGAATTTTTATGCAATTCACAAATAGCGGTAACTTTTTTTTATCTTCCCCGTTACGGATCATCCTTTTTCACACAATAAATGAGATATACATAACGCACTTATCGGTGCCCTAATCATAACGCACTCAACTTGATTAATAATTCATGGAATTGTGTACATGTATTCAGTACAGAGGCGTAGGAACGTTCCGAGACTCGGGGGGGCCCAAATTGAGGTAATGATAGGGGGACTCCTGCGCCGCGAGGCGGCGCAGCCACACTAGGGGGGTCCGGGGGCATGCACCCCCGGAAAAATTTTTGTTATAAAGAGTGAAAAATCCCTTTTCTGAGCCCTTAATTACGAGAATTTAACACATTATCTTAGGCAGATACATGTATGTACATGTATATATATCATTGATCTGTGGCCTACATCAGAGCAATATGGTATGTTAATTTATTATATCAACTGAAATCGCCTGTGTATTCTCCCACTTATGACCTATAAAGTAATTCAACGAGGTATGGAGAACAAAACCTTAGTTTTATTACAAATAAATTCACGAGTGATGCATATAC
>KB298957.1:46771-76650 GCA_000328365.1 Capitella teleta | reverse complement strand
CNCCCGGTTCCTACGCCACTGATTCAGTATACATGTGCATGTAATTTTACTCAAGAAATTGAGGCAAAAGCTAGTAAATAATTCACTTCGTGGCAGCATGTAGGAAATTCAGGAATTGATTCCAGTAGAAAATTGAACACAACTTGTATTTTAATTTGCCAAAACATGCAGAGCCAATTTAAAATAATAAAATAAATCAAATTGTGTCCCGATATAATATATGTTGAGGATTTCAACTTGTACCACATGGAAAACTTTCTTTGTGCCTGATATTCTACATAATTCTGTTCATCTTCCTTCACTTTTGACCCTCTCGGTCTCAGGTGATACTGCTGTGAATAATAGGAATATGTGATAATGGCAATATTCAGAGCTTTAAATAATTAAATACAGTTTGTTTTTTTAGTGACTTTGGGATATCATAAATTCAGGATTAAAGAATGTAAACCAAATGAAATATTCCACAAGTACAATTTTAATTTCAACAAATGAAAGAAATTAAAGAGGACCTCTGGTTGTTTTGAACTAGTAACGGATGATAGAGGGTGCATCCCAAAAGACAAATACACCTTCTTGCCTTCGATTTGATACCGTCGTGACAGCAAAAAAGTAATTCTCCTATTGTTAACGATGGGAGCCGTCGAGTGAGCAGATCTTTAAGCAGTTCTCATAAAAGAAATCTCGCACTCATCTCGTTTCAAGCTATTCTGCCTGAGCAGGAAATTCGCATTTTAATTTGTCTTGAATATCATTCACAGTTGACCAAATTTTTCAAAAACGGTCTCTCGTCACTCAATAAAGCCCACAGAACCGATCTAAAATGGTTCCGAAATGAACAGAGGTGCTCTTTAAGAATGATTGAGGACAACATGACAATTGCTAAGTATTATTTGCATGTCAGAATATAACGCAAAAGACTTCAATCGATTTGAGCAAAGAATTAAAATAATTGGATCACTGTTTCGGGATGACAAGGAAGTCCTGAAAATCATATTAAGTACATTTGAAAAGATTCCTGAAAAATGAGTATAATTAATCAATGATGAAGTTAGGAAGTCATGTTTCTAACCTGGAGAAAAGGAAAGAGAAAAAAAGTTAAAAAAAATAGTAACACTTTGTGAAGATTTTGCCATCAATGTAAATTTGCAAAGTCATATAATAAAAATTATGTTAATCACAGTACAAAATTGAAAAATAGATTTTCCAAAAAATATTAGGCTCTAAAATACCCCTGAATAGATTCAGAGAGTACAAGATATAATATCTAATTGAAGATGTCTATAAAATATGTATAATTTATATCAAATATATATATATATACATGAAGTTGTCACAAATGAAACTGATTTTAATATTACATAATATTGGGCAATCACAGGACAAAGGGCACTTTTAGTTTCATTTTCAGTTTCATTAAACTTCTGGAACCGGAATAAAAACAAGAAAAAATGAAACAAAATCAATCAAGAGAATATGAAGTATTCCAATGCATGCAAAATTAGATACCAACAAATGTTTACAACCGACCGCAAATACAGAAGGACAATCTACAATCTTATTTGACAATGAAAATATATGAAACTCAATGATAATTATTGATGGCTGGCAAGTGAACAAGGCAGGTATGAATGCCAAGGTGATATTTCCACTAGCACTTACACAATGACGTATACTCGTGGAATGTTGCGTAAACTACAAGCGAGTCGTGCCATTGAGGACTTTGTTGTAAGCGTCAGAATCGAGAGGAGAGTAAGTCTTTTTGGTGAAATCCAACACGTAGAGAGGATCGTGAATGCTGTGGATGTCAAAACCTTCCTTCACTAGCTCAACTTTGCGGACTTTGAAGGTCGATGTGACCTCTAGCTCCTGCTGGAATCTCAGGAATCTGGGAATTGCGTAGGAGGGAAGCAGCTCCTGAGCGTGAACAAAGAGATCTTTCAGGAGGTCAGGGGTCACCTCTTGCCCGCTCTTGAGGGTGATGGCTGCCATGCCAGCACGACCATCTTGCTCTGTGGTTAAATAATTAGCAATTATTAACTGATTAAATGACTAAACTAACCAGGGATGGAGACGCCGTATATGTTAGCATCTTCTATCCAATCTGGGTCTGCCATCACATTTGACACTTCTATTGTGGATACATTTTCACCTTTCCATCTGGAGGAAAAAATTTGTGAAAAGATTTTGATTCTGGAAAGAAGAAGACATTTACCTGAACGTATCGCCAATTCTGTCAGTGAAATACACATTATAGTCCTCGTCTTGAGTGAGTAAATCGCCAGAGTTAAAGTAGACGTCTCCTTTGCAAGAGACATCACGGATGTACTTCTTTTCAGAGAGCTCTTTATTTCCTTTATATCCGTCAAACTCAAAATCTTTCTTGATTTGAACCACCATCAATCCAGGTTCACCTAAAAGTAAATAAATATAAATAAATAAATTATTTAACACAATAATACTAGGGGTCAGCATACATTGAAATACAGTAAAACCTCAATGTGAGGTTAGCTCAATTACTTCGACTTAAGGATCATTCGACGGACGGATCGAGGCCGTTATGATATGACCATTATGATTTCAAATCGTGTTCTGATGTTTTGATTGACGATATGCGTTATGCACGTAATTCAACTATGAGAGGCTATGATTTTGTGATTGAAACAGTAATTAACAAATATTAATAAATCAAGTAATGTCAAAAGGTGAAAATATTATCTTGGAAATCTCGGGGAAAGAAAAAAAAAGATTTCACAGAAGGTTGTTATAGCTCTAAAGGTCTCAAGTGTCTTCACGTCGAGCTTGCGTTTTGTAGCCATAGCGATGCTGATGAACAACTAATGATGCTGAAGACTGTTGGTCACTAGATTTATACTGTTTCTCGCATAAACACTCTAAACAAACATCTTTGATATTACTGTTGCGTGCTTTGATATTAAAGCTGTCATAAAGTTCATAATATATCTAAGGCTGGATTTCTTTAATTAACTCTAGCTACGAATGCGAGCTGTCTTTTGTTGGCAATTCATTAAAGATCATCACAAGCACACCAATAACAATGCCTTAGTTGAGATCCACGATCCTTTGATCTTTGGAATCAGCCTCGCTTTGGTCGAGGCTTAAACAGAGGAGAAATAAAGGCTGCCGACTGCTTTGTGGGGATGTTTTGATGCTTTGTAAGCAACTGTGCCTAACTCTCTTTGAAGTAAGCAAACTGAGAAATATGCTTATAGAATTTTTTGACTTCGAGCTATAGATCGAAAATATGTCTCTATTGCTAATAGTAAAGTATAGGAGAATTGCCCTGACTTCAAAAAAAACCTCGACACAGAAAGACATTCGAGGGACGGATGTTCGACACATCGAGGTTTTACTGTAATTCAATTAATGAATATTAGTAAGGTCCATATTCACCAAATACGATTAGCCGTACAATTATTTGTGATGATAATGTTTTTATTTGTTCTTTGGGGGTTTTTTTGTTCTTCATATTCTTCAATGTCTCATTTGTAGAATAATGAGTTTATGTTAATGATTATTCTTTGCTTAATATGAGGATGGTTCCATGTTTTCTAGCCACATGTACTGCTGAGCCATTTGCCACACAGTGGACTCGCACTTCTAAGCTGCCTCGCTTCTGCCATTAAAACCAATGATCAACTCTTTCATGTGAGGCAGCATGATAATCTCATGCACCAGTAGATGGATCAGAGGGATTACATAATGGAAGGGAAGAAATTCATCATTGCTAATGCGCAGACAGTGGAATGAAATCAGGAGCACTGATCAGCAAAATGCCAGTATGCTGCAGCTGGGACTTGAAGTACATAATTCATATATGCCCATGGCAACAGAGAAATTCTTGCCCATTTAGGCATGTAATGGTAACTTGTGAAGTAGATAAATTGCAGACCCACCGGATTTCACTTCAATGCAGAGTCCATTAAGGTCACGGACAACGTCATCCTGAGCAACATCATAGCGAACAAATTTACAAGGATACAGACGACGCTGTGGGGTTCAAAGAGTTAATCTTTGCAAGTTGGATGTTGAGTAGCGTTACCATAGCAGGAGACATGCGTCCAACCGACCCCATCTTGTTGTGTACATTGATGAAGCCAGCGTTTCCTTCCGTTGCTGCATAAAACTCACAAATGCGAGGAATTTTAAATCGTCGCTGAAACTCTTTCCAGACATCCAAACGAAGACCGTTTCCCATTGCAGCTCTGACGATATGTTGTGAATCTGACGGAGACTGAAAAATTTAGTTCATCTCACGATAAAAATGGCTCATCTCCATCACCTCAGGTCGAGCGATGAGGTAGCGACACAACTCTCCGATGTACTGAATGACCGTGACGTTGTTCACTCGGCAGTCCTCCCAGAAGTGAGTAGCGGAGAACTTCTTCCTCAAAACGAGGGTGGCACCTAGCGAGAGAGAAAACATTGAAATTTTTATCTGAAGGTTACGTCAAGCTTCTCACCGGCAACAACTGTGTTGCCAAGGGCAATAAGACCGGCAGCTGAGTGGTACAGCGGAAGAGGGGTATAAATAACATCGCTGGATTTCAAGTCAATCCCCATCATGAGCAAGGATGCTTTGAGCGCTTTATCCTGACTCACAGTGGCAGCTTTTGGCAAACCTACAAAATAAAATTATAATGTTGATTTCCAAACAGAGAACGCAAACTCACCAGTTGTGCCAGAAGTGAAGATATAACAAATCGGATCGCGTGGACCAACCAACTTGCGATATGACTTGCTAACATTGTCAGAAGGCGATCGATCTGCCAAATCGCTGAACGACTTGAATCCCTGCGGACATTCGGCTGATGAGGTTCCCTGGAGGAAGATGGTCACTCCCTTCTGGTTGAGCTCAGACTGGATGTTCTGCACGGCATGAATCAACTCATCTCCTGAGCAACAGAAATAATAATATTAAGACAAAAAGTCAAATTTAATGTAATGCTTCCAGGTTCAAAACAATAGTCAAGTCGTCATGTTCACCAACCCCATATCAAGCAAATGCAAAATGAACATCAGGGAGTGAATCACAAAAAGTGTCAGGATATCAAAGCCTTAATTAAGGATTACATCACTCGGTTTTGCTCAGATTGTCAGAGTGATTTTGGGGCCGAAATACCGCTCAAGGGCGAGCAGAATGAGGTTATTTGGCTCCAGAATAAGTCAGACATTATTATGTGGGCATAACCATTGACTTCCAAATGACTTAACTGGATTATGTCATGAAAAATAACTTAATATTTGCAGAATGTTTACATTTCTAACCTCACTACATTTCCAGTGAATGTGCCGCTATTCTCTTTAAAGTGTCTCTTATCTTATCTCATAATACGAAGTGTTATAATACTTTTTCTTTGAAAAGATTTTCTTGAAGCAATGGTAAAGTGACAATTCCACAATATTTATAACAGATAAGAATGCTCAACATGCAAAATCAAATTCACTTCAATAAATCTGGAAGTTAATCTCCAAGAAGAAACCAACCATTACTCTGTCCAACGATGAGCATGTTTGATTCACTGACTGAGAAACAGTGCAGAAGAGACTTTGCTCGAAGGTTGAAATTAAGGAACGCTGGCTGCACTCCAATCTTCAACAAACCTAAAACATAATATGAAGCTGACGATCCACAAAAACACACGACCGCTCACCGTAGAACGTCCACACGAATGCTGGTTCATTCTCCATCAACATGGCCACTATGTCATCCTTCTTCATGCCGAGCTCCAAACCAGCCCTTGCTACCTGAAGAGCACCACAAAGTTCTATCAATTTATCAATGCAATAGCTGAATCATTAGTGTAATGTATGATCTACTGGAACTCAAGGTAAAAATTACAAAACTCAAAGAGAACGTCAAAGCCCTAATCATGGAGATTACATTCACCCCCCCCCCCCTCACCATTAGGTTTCTATTTGTAATCAAATAATCTCAGGTGGCCAACTGCATTCCAACTTAAAAGTAAAACAAATGTCTGAATGGATGTAAACTGAGCGATATCTACTTCAAAATTAAATTTATATGAGACAATTAAATATAACTAGCTGTGAGAAGTCATACTGTGATCACAAATAATATAAGGTACATAAGAACAATTATCTATAGTATCTATAATTATGTTCTTTTCCATTTATATATATACACATATATATATTTGTTTATTTGTTTAATTTTATTTTTTTTTTGTCACTCTCTTGTTGTGCAAGACTCGTTATAACTTATTTTCTCTCTTCCTTTTTTCTGTACTTTTCATGTGGCGCAAAAGCGATCACGCTTCTGCCACTACGTTATTTTCGCACCTTTTATGTTATGATTGAATAAATTATTATTATTATCAAGCCAAAAAAAAAAAAAAAAAAAAAAATTTAAATTAGCTGAATTCTACATCATTAGTTAATATGTTCGAGGCAAAATTTATTTTACATTTTAATGTTATCTTTTTAAATTTTAGTATGTTGATATTTCACACTTCACACTCATACCCTGTCACCACCAGTGACCTATGACCTACCTTATTCATCTGTTCGTTCATGTACTCGTAGGTGTAGATGTTGTCCTGGAAGATCATGAAGGTCTTCTTTGGCGTAGCTTTGGCTTTCTCCTCAAAGATGTCCACCATGAATCGGTTGGCTCTTACAAAGAGCTTCATCCGAATGCCAATTCTCCCGAGAACCCAAACCGTCCTCCAATCGTACTTGAGCCAAGGGAAGAAATATCGGAGAGCCAAGGTGAGTAGACTGATGCCTCCGACCGCGGAAAGCGCAACAGTTCCCAACATTCTGGGCCTGTGAAATCGACCAATATTCAACAATTAATAAACATAATAACTATTTCAATGAATCCTCAACCAATTATCAAGAGGAAAGTCAGACAATTTGAATTTCAAAGAGAAACCTGTAATATCTTCCTAGATACACTGTTTTGCACTGTGGAGATAATGATATTCCACGAATACAAACCAAACCAGCTCTAACAATAAGTTATGCAAATAGTAAAACCAGCATCTCCATTACATGTGTATGGTGGTCTGATAACACGTCATGACATCTTAATTGGTCGTGCATGAGGGTCACATTGTATCATGGCAGTCAGTAAGGCTATAAATAGGACAATGAGGAGATCAGTGATTAGCATGGCTCTTTATGCAAATACAGAGTATTTAATTCCATGTACTACACATACATATGTAGTATACTATTTTCATATTAGGACCTCATGGAAATCTAGATTATAAAGCACTCAGCTTCATAACATGCAGTACAATGTCTGCTACTAAACCACAATTATCAGTTTCAATTTCGTCAGAGGAGAAATAACCACAAATTTAATTTTCCCAAATAATCAAATCCCTTTCTGTCCAAGAATAATCCTCCAGTTTTGTTCCAATCCAAGATAATATTATGAACTCACACAAAACAAAAATCAACAGATATTCAAACAAAATCCTTAATGATTAAAATAATCCTACAGGTGTCAAAATATAAAGACTTGTAACAGCTGGACATTGACCTCACATTGACCTCACATTGCAATTGATTTCAAAGGCTAAACATGCCAAGATAAGAAGAGAATTGATGCATAGATAAGGAATAAAATAATTGACGACCAAAATACACAAATCAAGTGAAATATTTCAAGAAGAAATAATTGATACAAATAAACACTCACAATTGACAGAAATGCGGTACTCCTCTATACAACACAATGCAAACAATTGACCTACATCTACATTCATCCAGCACTATTTAATAACAAGCCTTGGTCACAAAAACAAATCCATCCCAAAAATCAATAGTGAACTAATGGAGCACAAAACATTAAGTGTTTTTAATTCAATTCAGCTGAGAGCAAGAAATGTTTCCCCTGAAGACAATCATACTAGTACATGTAAACTTTAGCACAGAGGACATATACCAAAGAGCAAAGTTCAAGGTTTAAGCCTTCAATGTTTATCAGAGTGCAACCAGATGTATCAAAGCATGGTGATCACGACATATTTTTCCTTTTTCTTACTGTCAATCTTGTGGCTCCTTCAAATAGCAAATATACTTAATGACCTGGTATTAAGCATATAAAAAAACATTGATTAGTTAAAGTGCTTCATCAAGATTCCCTCTTTACTGAAGTAATTAGCGTAATTGAAAGCATGATTCGATAAGATTCGAGAGCCAAAAATTGAAATGATAACCACACAATATTCGGAGCTTAAACTTTATTATGGCAACCTCTGTAGAAAAATTACTGTTACCAAGATATATGAACTGGAGACAACTTAGTAGATATTCAGACCGTATAGTTAGTGACCTTACACCAAGGTCACCCCAGGCCATTCCAAGGACATTTGACCACAAGCTGAGCTAATAAACAAACATTTTATGATAGCTCTGTTATTAAAACTACACGAAACAACTGATGTAATTATCAATTAATGAAAAGAGAATTCTGGCACAGAATTAAGCACTGTTCTCTGAGAATAAAGAACTGCATATTCATATTGCTGAATGCATTATTATTTGCAGTATTAAAACAATACTGCATATTTGAATAACGCGTATACTACTTGCTAAATCATCAAATAACACAATTTCATGACATGTAGCAATTCACAATTATCGTTGCTATAATGGTGCCACTATTAAATAGCTCATGTTCTGATCACGTGTTTTTTCAGCAAACCAAACGGTGTTGTTTAGCATGTACTGGATTGAGGAAAAATGATAAATTGCCCACAGAACAAAAATCAGAAAATGTTTTGTAAAACAGTTTCACGCATTGGCAGAGGAAACCGAGGAGAGTGCATTCATATGGCTGAGAGTGACACCATCTCTCTCTCTCTCTCTCTCTATCTATCACCAAATCATCAACACATGTTTCAGCTATATTCAATAAACAAGACATATTATCAGATGCATTGTACCACCCATTTATATTGAGAATAATAGCAATATCCAATTTATAGAAATTAATATTTCATCATGTAGAAGTGTGTTATCTAGTCATGCATGCAAAGATCAGAGTAAAGTTGCCCGAATACAACATCTATACCTAACACATTCAGGTACGTATCTCTATTTGATGTTTGCTACCAGGGAGGTTAAAACGATTCATTTTTACTCAAATCTTTTGAACTACTTATCTATAAAAGAAATGTGATAATGTTTAACAATCTTCCAGGTCCAGAAAATGTATTAAAATGTTGCAGCTAAAAGAGAAAGACAATAAACATATATTAAATTATTCTTTCGATGATTCAGGTGAGTGAATTTGCAAAATTAAAATTGCTTTCAGTTGAAATAATTATTCCAACAATTCATGTCACTATTTGATCAACATAAAGAAGCAAACTTCAAGAATAATTTGCGATTGGAAATTGCACAAACTGGATGGACAAGGGGGGGGGGGGCATTAGTCACATGATTTCAGCCCAAGTTTATCACCTTCACAGAATTTGACATAGCCACAAGGTATCCGTAGCTCCACAAAGCCAGAACTGAAGTGTAACTGATCAAGCCTTATCAATACTCAATTATATCATGCAGGGTATAACTTTCTAATCAATCAAGGCATTGACCAACCTATATAGCCCCTATATAAAGCCAATAGCATTGATTTAACAGCCTTCTGATATGGTTCTAGACAGGCTTGGACCTGCCAGCACATGAATTTATAGATCAGTTATATACACCTGTAAGTGGGGCTATATCAACACCCGCCCCCTCCCCTCCATTGCCTAGCTCTCAACCACCCAGAACTGGCCCTGGTAACCATGGTAACCAGATCCAACCCCCAAATAATGTATCAAGAGTATCAGAGGGGTAGATCATATGATAGTTCAGCTGACCCTACAAAGATCAATGGCATTTCGCAGTCAAAATCAGTGCTTATTCCACACACTTACTGAAAGCAGGGCCCTTGACGGTGAACTTGATCAGTTTCAAACTACACCTATTCGTGGTAATAATTGTGGTTAGCGTGCTCGCCTCGAAAGGGCTTGGCGCTGGCCACTGGAGGTTCGAAGCCAGCCACCAACCTTGTGTCCTTGGGAAAGGCACTTAACTCCTGCTTACCTCCTCGGACCACATAAGCCTTAGTTGCTTCAGGATTCCGAGGTTAAATAATATAACTGCATTATGTAGCCACAATCTGTGGGGATGATCTAATTACCAATATAGTCTTGGAACGAGACTATGTAAGCGAGCGGTGATCAGCAACTGTCTCGAATCGTGTGAATCGCCTCTTGGTCAAACGCGGCCGACGATTGAACCCACCTGACAAACCGCGGTTCTTTAAGAGGAGGAGCTTTCTCTGTTGTTGGCAGGCACGCAACACATGCTCACTCACAAGTTATGTAACAGCTAGCTCAAGTTGCATTCGCTAGATGGTGCTGCGTGCAAAGTGCGTTATGATTTGATCTGGATAAATGCTTCGTGCCTGGATAAATAGAACGTTATGATCACGCGGGCATACTGAATGTTGTGACAACGATGCGAGTACAGTACGCGTAATATTTTTATTCATTTATAAAACACAATGGTGCATGCGCTTCTATGCGTCACACAATAACTTACATTTGATGAACTTGTTAACAAGCAATTATAAACAATGAGTTTTTACTTTTTCTTTTATTATGATGCATTAGTGCTGTCCAGCCCGATAAGCAACTGCTTCTCTGGACAGCACCTCCTTATCTATACAATTGTAATTAAGAAAAATAATTAATGTATGCAGATGATTTGGAGAAAAAAAATCTTCTTCTTCTTCATGATGTAATTCTTCTTCTTCATGATGTAATTAATCGGATCATTTCGATTTTCATGGGCAAATATTCCCTGTCTTCAAGCGCCAATAACAAATTGAAAAGAATTGAAAGAGGATTTTTGGGCCAAAATTTTCGATGAGCCTCTCAACCCTGTGACATGTTGCCACAATCTTGAATGAGCTCTTTGCTTTTGTGGAAAGACGGAAGGTGAGGAATTACTGACTTCGGTTTATTCTGTATACAAGACATGCAAGTGAACAACGCGGAGGTAAAGATCAGAATGATTTATTTTGCCAGCGCGCGGCTTTTATACCGCCACAGAGACGCGCTGCGGGACGCGCTGTGGGAGCCGTGGAGGTCTGTCCGCGGCTGGCCTCCACAATCCCATAAATGTTCATTTGGTGACAAATTGGAGATGTGCCAACCATGACAATGTCGTGAGTTCATTTTCCTTCATCGCGAAGTCTGCGATGACCATAGCGAGGTATGGGTGACCATTATTGTGCTGCAATATAGACGGATCTCCGGAATTTCTTAATCCGGACTTGGGGTCTTTTAAAGGGATCTGAGCCACTATCTCCAATACCTGACCCGATATCAAAAAAGTTTCTCTGCAGATATTGGTTGGTCGCATTCTACCCCCGTTGCATATCCCGTTAATATGGCTGGCTGTCTTGAGCCAGTCCTAATCCGGAGCTAGACCCCGGAGCCCCCGCCGATATGTACTAGCCGCCGCCGATTGGACGTTTAGCCAGCCGCCGCCGATTGGTGCCGTCGGCCAGCCGCTATCAGCCGACACTGTCATCAGCGGCTCTCAGCCGATTCAATCCAAATATTTTACATTCAGTATTACAAGAAGTTATCATTTGTACAAGTCTTTATTTTGTTTATAGTATTGTTTATATAGGATGCGCAGTTTGCGTACTAGAGTTAATGTAAAACATTCCCTCATGAGTGGATTAATGGTTGCTAGCTACATGTATATTTCTGATAGGTCTTTTTGACTAGTATTAATCATTCCTTTTTTATTGATTGTATTATTATAACAGCACTGCAGAACCCTAAAACAATTTCTATTGGCTTTTCATGCCATCTGGTTCATAACACTGCTTGTCTACTACATGCATTGTTTTGTCGGTCTGAAAAATTAGTTAAATTCGATTATTTTATTTCCAATTAGTTTAGCTATTGATTTCTCCTTTACTCTACATTTTAGATCTCTCATTTTTAAAGGAACCGTGCCTTGCGAAAGGAAAATAGCACGAGTTGTACCATTGTTCAAGAAAGGTTCCCCGAATTGTAACTACGAATTTGTAACTACGAATTTGTAACTACAGACCCATTTCTCTCTAGCCCGTGTTCTAAAAAGAATACATATAGAGAAACTAGTCCACAAAAGATTATACGATTACTTGTTGGTCAAAAATGTCTATCTCCCATCAGCTTGGCTTCCAACCAGGCAGAAACACAACCCAAGTACTGGTATCAGTAGTCGACAGAATAAGCAGAGCATTTGAGCAGGGCGAAGTCACCATAGGTGTTCTGCTTGACTTTCAGAAGACATTCGACACCGTACAACATAAAATTCTTTTCTCCAAGCTTTTGAGGTATAAAATTCGCCGCACCCCTCATAGTTGGTTCACTGACTACTTATTGGGTCGTCAACAAAGGGTAATTTTAATGACTGTACTTTTAATGGTTGTACTGATTTAATTTCTTGTGGTGTCCCTTAGGGTTCCATCCTAGGTCCATAATTGTTTTTGTTACATGAACGATGTCACTTCTGTCTCTGAACGTATGCATTTTACTCTCTTCGCTGATCATACTAACACTTTCATCTCTGCTCCAAATGTCAACGCAGCGATAACTAGTATCATAGTATGAACGAAGAATTAAGGCGACTTAACATCTGACTCGATGTAATGTGTTTTATTTTTGACAGTTTTCATACATTACAATAAACTATTCTATCCTATCCTGTTGTATTCTATCCTATATATGTAACACCGAGGTTGCCCAACAATTGCAATCCGAACGAGCACTCTTTGTGTGTGATTTTACGCTTTATAAAATAAAATTTTATTATTGTTATTATTTATTATACATATAGAATGATACAGCACCCATTCCCAAGCCACTTCAAGTCGCTGCTAGCCGCCGATCACAATGCTGAGCCGATATCTCTGATTGGTGGAGCGGCTTAAGCAGCTAGCCGGTCATTTTTACTTCAGCCAGCCGATTCTGGCCAATTACAATCGGCTCCGGGGTCTCTATGTTATTCTGTGCCGGGGTCTGCCCGGAGCTCATCGGATTTGTCAGTCGTCTCGGTTTGCTCTCACCTTTATAGGCATCCAGAACGGGGTCAATCCACGGAGACCTGTTATTTTTAGCTCGGTGACGCTCGATAACGATTTGTTGTGTGACGGATACATTGTATCCGATTGGGCGGTGTGTGACTTTTGGATCAACTCAAAGGCTTCTGGATAAAACCCTTCAGGAAGCCGTCAGAGTGCAAAATTTTCAAAAGTATGATTGCTTCTGAATAAAGCACTCGTTGGAGTATCGTTCCAGTCAATTTCATTGTCCATAAAAGACATCTTGTCACGTAAGTACTCGAAATAATGTTTACCAGGATTCACGGCTGCGAAAGGAAAAATCAATTTTTGACCGCGAATGGTTTGAAAAGGAAGAGAATAGACTTGTGCACAGTGTATAGTATTATTGTAGACACAAACTTGGATTAACTAATTATTAAGCCAATTATAGATCTTTGTGTTTCTTTTGCATCTTAGTATACATATTAGTTAGTATACATGTATTTCAATTTACCTACAAATTCTGTATGAATGTATTTCAATTTTTAATACAATTTTCTTCTTGTATTCAAGCCATAACATTCGCATCGTGTCGCTATCGCGCAATCAGCAATCAATGAGACTATAAGCGTTATGATTCTAGTTGCAATATAATTATTCACAATTTACCATTAACACAGCTTCGTAAGCTTCATCACCGTGACATCTTTTTTGACATCTTTTTTGACATCTTTTTTGACATCTCTTTTCCTAATTTAATGAGGCGAACAGGTCCAACACGACCAACAGTGAGGCCTCGTTAAATTAGGATACATGTATTTACAGAAAAGAAAAACAAAATCCGTTTAACGAAAATTATGAAGCTGTGTTAAGTAATATCCAGTCTGATTTCAAATTTGTACAACAAAGCTCAGAAATGTGAGCGTTAAATGCCAAGCGTGTGCTGGGCCTTGAGTTGTGGAGGTCTCGCGAGAACTAATTGCAATTGAGGGACCGCTGAATGCGGTGAACCAACAACACATTTCGCGACAACCTTCCAAGTTAAAATGTCACTGGAAGCACCGCGAAAAGTCGAGTCATCGACACGGAGTCAAAGCCCAAATAAAGCGACACCCTGAACTCCCTTCAAAAGGAAGACCAGGTTCCTCAACTGGTCAGTTCTCCTCGTTAATCGTCACAAACATCTCCTTTCATCGTTCGGCGCATTTCGACCACTTATATTTATTCTGCTCGTCGACCGGCATTCCGCTGCCCACTATTAACAAAACAATGTAAGTTAAAATTTAAGCATCTCGATTTAATAATCATTATTTGCATTCGCATTCTCTGGATCACATGGATGAAAACCCAAACTACATCCCAATTCTAATCGTTCTTATTCCTAACCAACAGAGCCGGATACTCCCGCATTTGCATTAAGTTGCTGGTCCGAGAAACAAAGCGATCCGGAGAGGACCCTAACTCGCCGCCCGCAAAGGACTAAGCATGATTCCAAAGGACGCCCTGCGATCAGCTAGACCTCCAAGTCCCCTATTTAGAGAACTAAGAGAAGTGACCTTTCGCTATCAAACAGATGAACCCGACGACGGACGCCGCGATTATTCTGGAACCGAATAGATCGAGATCGAGGACGCCGAGGAAGAATCACGTGACACGCCACAAGAAAGGCGTCCGGCCAGAGATCAGACGCCGGAAGACGGACGCCGGAAGTATTCGGAACAGAGGACCCAGCTGCGAAGCTCCACGTGCAGACGCCGACTCCAGCTGTAGAATATACGTCTGTTGTACTGCACCTTGCCATGCCTGCATGGCAATGCTGCGTATGATTACTGCGTATGATTGCTGCATGGTATGATTAGTCTCATACTCCTAGATTTCAACTCAACGCCTGACTTCTGAGGAAATGAAAAAGGGACACTAGATTATTCTGGAATAAAACTGATTGAAACCTTTTTAGCGTGTCTTGTAATTGTTGTCTGATAGCAATGTGCAATTCTTTAGGCTAACAGGACAAATGGATGGAGACATCATAGACAGCATGCATGGCAGGCGAGATGTGGCAAGCTTACAAGGGTGTTGCGCGTGCAAGTTCTCGGAACGATCACATTGCAAAAAAATCAATTTGTGAAAACATTTATTTTTACTTAAGAATACGAAATGCATACTGGTGTGATGTGAACGTAAATCATTTAGAGAAAAGCGAGCCCTTCTTTTTCACTTTCTTTGGCCCAGAAGAAGGGGAACTCTGCGAATTGACCATCCAAGCGGGAAGTTTGCGTTTGGCCGAAGCTTCCCTCTGACTGCCCTGACTGCTCTTCTGACTTTTGTTGTTGCTGCTACGTGATGTTGTTGCCATGGTGACAGAAGCTGACTTATCAGCAGAACCCAACTGAAATTGATTAATCATAATTTTTGACAAGCAGGAATTTTTTCTTGACTTGCTGATTCTATAAGAACAACAGGTTGTTTGGTGAGGGAACTCACAGGAATAACAGACGCTCCTTCAGGTGAACCGTATCTCCGCTGCAGAATAGCAATCACAACCTTAATGTGATGGAATTGCACGTGATCCGGAAGTTGGTCTTTGATCGGAGTCAGTCGACTGATATCTGAGGAAGAAGAAAGACGAATATAGATCCGGACGGACTTTTACTTCATCTAGAGAACTAGTAGATCAATTGACACAGAAGAATTGATTGTGACCTGAATTGATTGGTGGTTGTCTGATCACGTTTGTTATCAGATCAATAATCCGAGCGCTGATTCCCAATCGATCAATATCAAGAGGCAGACCGATTTTAATGGCTTCGCTCAGGTGGTTGAAAATGGTGGACGTCTTCAGCCCACGGATGCTAGCGACACTTTCCTGAAATTGGGACAGAATTATTCTTAAAATTATGATGAAGCAGATTATAAAATACCACGGCTTTGTTTTCTTCTTCATACAACGAATAAGACATGCGAGCAGTTTCAGACATCTTCATGAAAAGGGACTTCTGTTGATTGTCCAACTGTAGACAGGAAACAAACATAAAAATAATTAAAATATCGCTAATTACACATAAAAAGAAATGAAGAATATTTAAATAAAATATATGATAATATATGATAATAAAATCACAAAAATCCCCCACGTACTGTGGCATTGTGTTGCATCAAGTTTTCCTTCGGCTTCGTGTCGGTTGAGATCGAGTTGGAATTGCAGAACTGAGAAATAGCAGAGAGAAAACGAGTCCCATAGACATTGGCTTTCTCTTTGGCGACATCTTCCAACGCCTGTAATTTATGCAGAGAAGTCGGCCTGAAGGGGAAGCCAATCAGCATTGAGTACTGCGTGAATAAATGAATCTACCTGAATTTGGCCATGTCCAGCAGATTCTTATTACTGAAGACGCGGTAACTTGGAAGTGACGTTTCGTCTGCAATTTCATTCCTCAGAATGATCAGTTTGGCATACAAATCCATCTGGAGATGAAATCATCAAATTTGAACCCACGCTTATATCTCTTCGACTGACTTGTAGTTGCTGTTGTTTTGAGTCAATGACCTCTGGATTGCGTTGTGCTGCGTTGCTGCTGAGGTTCACAGATTGACGACTTGAGAGCCACACGTTGGTTGGAACGCTGGGTAGAATGGACGGCCCCAATGAAGAACCACTGAGCGAATACATGAATAATTAAGCAAATAATATCATTAATTCTATTTCAGTCTATAAAACAAAAAAGAAGAATCCTCAAAGAACCAGAAGCAAGAGACAACGGAATGAGGGCAAAAAGCAAATAGTTGAAAAAGTGATCAAGGCTCAGTCCTAATTAATTAGACTACAGGACGGCAATCGATAATTAACATGCAAATCAAGGCCATCTGTAAGTGGTAATCATTTAGCATTACACGGATGTATAATTAATCAGAGTTGGAATGATGTTCTCAATCCCCATTACAGAGAGACTTGGTTGATCTTTCCACCGATCAAATGAGTGACTCACCCAGGCCTAATATTTGCAGTTGCCGCGTTTTCCATTGATTTCAGTTCCAAATTGGGCGTCATTTTCATAGAAGGAGACGACAAAGGTTGCCGTGACAACCAAGTGACGCCCTTGTCGGTTAGCTCAACGGTCGACCCGAACCCTCCCACGATCGGACAATCCTTCAAGTATCCTGCATTCATTAGCTGACGAGCTGCCAAAGAATAAACATAATTTTTTTTTCACTTCATAAAATTGAATATCACGACTAACTCACCAAAAGCCTTCCACCATTTTTCCACTCTGGCCTTCCCTTTGCCATGGAGTTCATGGCTGTGAAAAGTAGCGGGTAATCGTTGATTGGTTGAGCCGCGAATGAGGAATATAGGCACGCTGACTCCGTATCTGCCTCCCGTGGCCTTCGGTGCAAGAGAAAACAGAAAATAAATAAAAAATTCCCATTTCTCCGAATTCGACCAACCTGGACAGCAGAGAGAAACCAATAAGCCTCTTTGCCATAATCCTTCTCTTCATCCATGTGATCATTGTCACTCAATCTGCATTAATAATGCAAATTCATGCAAATTTATGCATATGTATTCATACTTGGATGAGCAGTTGTCACAGCATCTGTTAGTTCCTCCAACATCAGTGACATCCTTATCTTCAAAGTGAGATAAAATAGTTCTGAAATAAATTATTATATATTACATCTACATGTATAAAGAAATACTCGTAAAATTCAAAATACATTACATCTTTTATCATTATTTATATTACTGCATGCATGAAGTTTGAGTAAAAAACAAACAAAAAAACAAAAAAATACTCTTAAAATTCTAAATTAATGTCCATGAAATAGACTGATTGAATACTAGCCTTCGGCGACATTTTGTTGTCGCCAGATACGATTCCATTTTCTGCAACATTTTCAGTTTGTGAGTTTTGAATTTTTCGGAGGTGACGTCCTTGAGAAGGAATCTGCTGATGTTGAAGTCCGCAGGCGAATAGTACACCACGCAGTCACTGTTGTCGCCATCACGCCCAGCGCGACCCATCTCCTGGTAGTATGCCTCGATGTCTTTTGGAGCTGCAAACATTTTGCTTTTGAAAATTCCTTCTTGAAATTTATGGCGGGCAAAAATGTTATGATTGATCAAGCACATAATTAGAACTGAAACTCTTGACTCTGAATCAAAAGGAAATAAATTACCTCCATAATGAATAATCTTGCGCACATCGGGTTTATCGATGCCCATGCCAAAAGCAACAGTGGCAACCACACACGAAATCTCATCACTAATGAACTGTTTGTGCGTTTTCTTTCTCTCAGAGAACGGAAGACCTGCATGGTACAAACCGCAACTCACTCCCAGCACTAAACGGAAGGATGATCAGTCAATTAATGAGATATAGGATTAACAACAAGACATACTTTTAACAACGTTCAATGCCTCCTCAGAAGCTTTCTTTGTGGGACAGTAGATGATGGCTGGTCCTCCAAAACTCAATTTCCCACCGACTTCCATCAATTCTGATCGGAGATCTTTCGGCGCTGAAGACTTCATATGTACACGGAGGAAAAGATTCGGTCTAATGCAGGTTTGAATGATAAATTTAAAATTTAACATAATCAAAACACACCGGTCAAAACTGCTGCAGGTCATAATTGGATTTTTCAGTTTGAGCGAGATGCAGATGTCCCGTCTGACCTCTGGGGTAGCTGTTGCCGTTAACGCCATAATTGGAACCTGACGATGACGTGCACAGATGGAATCGTGCTTCACAATGCACTCACGTTTGGCAGCTTCTGGCGAAGGGTCCCCAGTTGACGGTATGCAGATCGGAAGTCGTGACCCCATTGCGACACGCAATGGGCTTCATCAATCGCCACCAAGTCAACCCCTTTGGGAAGAAATTATTCATTTAATTTCAACCGTTCACTGGCAGAAGGAATTCCGCACCAACATTCTTGTCCAGGGTTGAGATCAATGTTGATGAAGACTCCACAAATTCTGGGGTCAAGTAAACAACTCTGTATTCTCCGCTGGAGGAAATAAGAAAACTCATGAATCATACTCGGTTAAAGGCACGCTCCCTAACAACACACCCCACCTTTTTCTAACCAAGTTCAATTATCATTATTAGCAGCAAGCAAGCCAGGCAAGCATCATCATGATCATTTGATGCGAATTAACATTATACCTTCACCTGTGACTGAAGGGCCTCAGTCTCACATAAAGAGGACCTCTGATTGTTTTGAAGTAGTAACGGATGATAGAGGGTGCATCCCAAAAGCCAAATACGCCATTTGACTGACATATTTTTAGACAATACACTTGCTGTGGGCTAATTTCTAGATATATCGATTTTGAGAGATTTAAAATCTCGCTTTCTTCTCGTGTTCGATTTCATACCGTCGTGACGGCATAAAAGTAATTCTCCTATCGTTAACAATGGGTACCGTTGAGTGAGCAGATCTTTCAGCAGTTCTCATAAAAGAAATCTCGCACTCATCTCGTTTCAAGCTATTGTGCCTGAGCAAGAAATTCTTATTTAAATGTTTCTTGAACATCATTCATAGTTGACCAAATACTTAAAAAATGGTCTTTCGTCACTAACAAAAGCCCATAGAATCGATCTAAAAAGGTTCCAAAATGAACAGAGGTCCTCTTTAACTGAGACAACGCAGTAAATGAGAAATGTATGTAGGTCACTTACGCTAAAAGTCTGTGTTTAACATTCGCTGTTTCTTCTTGAGCTGATCCGAGAAAACATGCTTCAACATTCACTGACCTTAAACAGAGAAACCATGAATATTCAAAGAGCGTCATTTGGCCCCGCCCACTCACTTAAGTGAGAGGACTTGATCTTGCATCAGGGATATCAGAGGAGAGATCACTATGGACGTTCGCCCACTAAACACCGATGGATACTGATAGCAGAGACTCTTTCCGTAACCTGACAATTTGAAGATAAAAAGAGTAATTTATTATGGCTTACTCCCCAGTAGGGCTAGGCGAATAGTGAAATAACCCAAATAACGAATATTCGAGTGGTTACTATTCGCCGAATCCGAACCAGAATACAAATAGTTGTGATTGTAAATTTTTTTTCTTCTTCTTTTTTTCTTTTTTAAATCCTAATCTATTCTTATTAGAATCTTGTGTTACAGAACAATGCATGATATGTTAGTGCTCTCTATTAACTTCATAAGCACATGTACCAGTTCACGCACTGTCACTGGTGAAATACTAGTATTTACATAGATGTACCTCAACCCCACATGATAGTCTAAGCTGCCATGTTTTTGCCATTAAAACTAATGAACTAAACTAACTCTTTGTGATATTTCATCATACTAATTTCATGCACTCGTATAGACCTAATGGATCAGAGGGATTACAGTCATTACATAATCAACTGCACGAAACAAATAATCACTAGTATAAAGGAGCGTTGTGAAATCGGGAGTATTGATAACCTGAATATGCTCCTGCACTGCCGCCTCATGGTTTCAATTCAATCACATTCCATGTTGTAATCAACTTCCTCGCTATGCATGTCAGCAGTAATAAATGTGAACTTCTGACCTTTCTTCACTCTCACCTGCTGATCAATTTCATCAAATGGCTCTTATCATAGTACACGAAGTAATTCATATCACCATGGCAAGTTGGCAACAGGATTATTGTTAAAAATCTTCCCCAAATTATTGACTTGAAGTAAACTTACAAGTGTGCATGCACTAGTATTTAATCTGTCGACATCTTGACACAAGTTTCAGCAGCAACTTTCTATAAAGGCTACTGATGCACCCCGACCATTTAGTCATCATTCAGGGTGAAGGCGTGCGTTGCATTATCAGTTGATCATTGGTTTCAGCAAGCGGAGCATTGTTTTGGTTGAATGATTTTGGAGCCGCTTTATGTGGATACAAGTTGAGCAGCCGCATTGTTTGCTGTGCGTTTAGCAGGATGGGGGAGGGTAAGATTTTAGTTTTTGGTAATTGACACGGTCTTTGTCTTTGAAGTCGAGTTATCTCTGTGGACTATTGAGATTTTTTTCACAGGTTTTGAAGACATGAAATGGATTAAATGCTGAAAATGGTTTTTCCACTATTCGGATCAACTATTCGGGTTAAAACACGAATATCGAAGCTTCGGCGGCACCTCACTATTCGCCGAATAACAAATAACGAACACGAATATTCGCCCAGCCTTACTCACCAGTAGCCATAATAACACAATTATCTCGCTTGTCGTTGAGAACTGAATTAATGATCTTCCACTGCAATCTACAACAAAAACAAAATTCACACTCGACACTTAATCAAGGCACTGAAACTTACGGACGAAAGGCCGAGTATCCAAAGTACTGCTTAAGCACATTCAAGTACTTCTGTTCGGCTGGCTGCTGACTGGGGTCTTTAGGAAAAACACTCTAATACTGGCACCCCCTCTCTCTGTAACTAACCGTATTCTTCCCTTGCCTGCTCTTCCATATGCTCTTCAAAGAAACTCTTCTCAGCCTCATCAAGTTGCTATGGAAACCATCATAACCCCATCATGCCACGCCCGTTTCCTCTCACCTCCAGAGCGCAGGCGTCTAGGTCATCATCGTCTTCAAAGAAGTCTTTCATGACGTCATCAACGTCTCTCATGTCCTCTGTATCCGCCTCATGGTCCAATGTGGCTTCACCATCAACCGTTACGTCAGAGTCATCACAGTCTATCGTGACGTCCAAATCATCCGCTGATACGAGAACTTCTTCTTTCATCGGGGAAACAACTATCGTTTTGCGTGTTAATTTGTCAGCAAATTGTCGCAATTTACTCATGTTGGATTGAACTGTTTCAATGAGATATTCCATCTCTAAACTTTCGCTTGGATCTAGTGAGGCATCGTTCAGAATGGCAGACACATGGTCCGCCTCTTTGGAAATGGATTCCATCGCAGTTAGCAAGTCCTCGGCCATGACTCACGGATGACTCACGGATGACTCACGGATGACTCTAAGGGGAATAATCTGAAAGGAGAATGCGTATTTGATTTTACAGTTATGAAATTAAATTTTCATTGGATACAACATAAAAAAAAACAGTAACTATCCTAGAAGAAGGCGTAAGAATTGAGCAATAACTTTTTAATAATTGAAACAAGCTGCTGCCACGTTTACTTGAGACGGTCACAAACTAAAAATATAAGTGAGAACTTGAGAGAAAAATTGCTAAAAAGTATGTCAAGTGAGGACCGCCCAGATTGAAGACAAAAATACTTAAAAGCAAAAGCGAGCGTACAAGTTCAAGGGTACTCATTCTGAATTTCGTGATCATGGCATTCATCATGAATTGAGGGCTTCATTGATAAGCCACAATATGAGGCGTTACATCCCGCAACCATGAGTGTTCTCTCGTGATTAAAGTGAAAAGGTTTCCTTGTATACCTAATTCGAACACTATAACATTGAAAATCTTTGATCCTATTATTTCAAAATGGCTGGAAGCCAATGACGTGCTTGTCTTGGCTGCTCTAAAGAATTAATGGGTCACAGGATTGAAAGTCTGATACACAGAGCTAAAAAAATTGATTTCCGCAAAATGAGTCAAATTACTCAAATATGCTACAAAAACGTGAAATATAATTTGGTGAAAATAAAGTTTTCAACAGTAGGTAAATATTGTATTAAATACAAAAGATTAGGTAGAAAAGTGCAAATTGATTTTAGGACATATATCATGCTTTATAATTTTCATTTGAAAAGTCAGAATCTCCCTCAAGATGGAGATCATAAACACACACGCACAGTTCCATAAATTCTGTTTTACGATATCCCATAGTAGAAACACCACGGTGACTATCTTTCAAATAACGCTGTAAATCTGGAATTTTTCGCTTTACAAATTCAGCTTTCTCGCTTGACACTGTAACCGTGACCATTTTCACGTTGAGAAACAATATTTTTGTCCAGCCTCTGAAACTACGTCAACTATTCGCGCGTCTACGCATGCTCAAAAGGTGATCGACACATCAGCTATTGAATCATTACTTCATTTTCATCCTTTCAGCAACAGGTTCAGGTTGATTGGATTAAAGTGCCTTTGTTTTGGCACTGTTACAATCTGACGTTCGAGTTTCTCTTTATTTATATCTTCTATTTCTAAAAGATATAACCTCATAAATAATACAGTAATAACTGAAATAAAACTTAACTGGTATAACCATCCAAACAATATTCAATAAGCCCTACTTCCCTCCTCCATTCCCCAAAACAACAGAACAAAATGATAACAAATGAATAGATAAATAAATAAATGAATAGATAAATAAAGAATAAAGATAAATAATGATAAAAAGAGAAACACATAAAATGAATGAATAAATGACAAGAAGATAATCGTTGCTCTACTCAATCATAGTGCGAGAGGACGCCGCCTGGTAGCCCTCCACGCAAAATAACCGATGTAGGAGCAAGTTGTAAAGTAACATAAAAATACACAACACCACAGTCTACAATATTACATCAATAGACCAACCAAAAGCATCAGCACTAGCTTGCTACTGACTAGATAACTCATAAACAAACCAAAAATAACAAATTATAGTAAAAGAAACGACACTTGCACTCTCTCGCAAACGTCAGACCAGGGCTTTGGCCTCTATCTTTCTCTCTCTATCTCCTCTTTTGCTCCATCCAAATCTTTCCTACACTCCTCAACACCAGTCGTTCCAGGTCCGCGAATGTTACTGCAAACCCCAGCTCTCCCTCCACCAAATCCTCATCTCCCCTCTCCTCTCTCCATCTCCTCACCCACTCTTCTCTCAACCTCTCATACAAAACACATTCAAACAGCACATCATCCACGGCACTAGACACCACGGCACATGCCTTTCAATCTCTTCCTCTCCACTTGTAACAGCACAGGGGATCTTACCAGTGAGCGAGCAGATATGGACAAAACTCAATGCAGTGAATGCTTTCTGTCTATATATATATAATATCTTATACTGTCTAGAAGGCTGCATAGGCATTTCATGTATCCAGAGCCTACTGGTAAGACTCCCTGGCCTGTGTGTAACAGTAACACACTCGCTTTTTACTTTTAGTTTTCATACAATTTATTTAATACAAAGGAATAAGGATAGATTTCCCTGAAATTTCAACTACCCACAATATACAGTGACTGGAATAGTACACCCTGACAGAGTAAATCACATACACAATCAAAAATATCCTTCGATGGCTGTCGCATAATCATTTATCGACAAAAAATATGTTTTCATGGTTTTCTATTTTTGCGCGAACACCAAACAAGCAGACGACGGAAATAAACCACAAGTTCTCACCTCGAAACTGAAAACCGTAGAAAGTTTGATAGTTTCTAAAAATATCAGGTGGCGCAGAAAAATTGTCTACGATTATTGTAATTGTTATAATTACTAGTTAACTACAAATATATATTTCCACTTAATGTTCAACCTAGAGCTGATCGAAGCTTCGGATTCGGCTACGGAATTCGGCGAATATTGGCCTATTCCCGAAGCTTTGGTGGTACGGTTTTTGCCGAAGCAAAGCCAAAGAGTAATAAGAAAAAGAAAAAAAAAATACAGAAATAAGTTCTTGGAAGACAAATATATATTCGTAAAGTCTACCGGCTGGTATATGTAGAATTAGTATCCATAATAATTATGATAATAGTTATGTCATATGATTAGCATATTCCCAAGACATGAATGGCTGTTTAATAAGGCGCCAATACTTGTCTGGTGAGTAAAAGTCAGAATGAATTTCTGGCAGCTATTCAGACTGCTGTCAAGGAAATATGTTAATGGTTTTCTTATAAAGGTTGTTGTACTATAACCACGCCCCTATGTTGGTCACCTGACCATGTATCGGATCCTAATTGGCTAGAGACTTTTTATATAATTTGTGACCTTAGCAGGTTCCCCCTTCCCCCCAATTTTATGACATCTCAGGGCTTGTTCCCAAAATATAATTGGAATTACTAATTTAGCATATCATTTAAATATGGCTCAGGGAGCTTCATACTTGAAAATCAAAACTGTCAAATATGTCCTCATGGCAACTGCTGTGGCGCAAGCAGGGGTGGAGAGAAGGATGATACTATCACTTCATGATGTCTCCAACTCTCTCTTATGGGGAGAAACCACATAAAAGGTGAAATGAGAGGATTTTATCTAGGCAAGCATAGTGAGGATGTTTCATTACAGAAGTTGCAAATGATTTGGCTTCGGCTTCGGCTCTGGCAATTCTGCCTTTTTCACGATTCGGCTAGCTCTAGTTCAGCCTAGCCCTATACTATAGCTGATCCCGGTCTCCCGTGGATCAGCCCTACCGTGTCAGGCCCAACATGAGTCCAAACTAATTAAAATTTTAGGCTTCCAGGTAACTTTGCAATTCTTATGCAAATAATCAATATCATCAAATACTCGTGGCTCCATAAGACGTACAAAAAAAACAAAACAAAAAAAAACAAAAAAAAACAGCCATAATCTTTCTTTGGATTATGGGATTTTCTGAGGATGTCTTTTGGTCTTAGGAATGTGAGCCAGACCTTCCAGCAATTAATGGACACCATTGTGCAAAACCTACCCTTTGTTTTTGTGTACATAGATGATATCTTGATTGCCAGTGAGTCTCCAGATCAGCACTCTTCTCAATTGTGTATAGTTTTCCAACAATTGAAGAACTATGTTCACATGGTGCATCCTGAAAAATGCGTTTCTTGAACATCATCAATGGAAATTTTTGGACATAGAGTTATCACCCATGGATGTGCTCCCCTGCCTGAGAAAGTGAAAGCCATCCAATAATACCCTCATCCAAAATGAAAGAGTTACAGCGATTCCTTAGAATGTTCAGCTTTTACCATTGGTTTGTTTGGGGTACTGCATCTCACCTTCGACCTCTTCATGCTGCATTGAAAGTAGATTCCGAAGCCAGCCAGAAAAAGCCGACTAACCAGTTGAAAAATATCTGAGTCGCCGGCCGGAATTCTGCTTATCCGCCGAAATAAGGTTGGCTCAGTCTCTGCCAAAAATCCTTCGGTTACCCGCATTTCTTTCGAGAATTTGTCAGGAAATAATGTCATGATTTATGTAAATTCACTAAGTACACTGTCAATATATATAAGCTGCCTTTTTTATGTCTAGGTATAAAGCATGAGACATGAAGGGGTTTCACGGCTTCTTCTAACCCATTTGGCACCAGAACAGAGGCTTGGGACTGGGGTTTTTCCCTGCTCTTATCAATAAATCACTAGGATTCTTTATTCTGCATACCACCATAGACAGTATTGTACAGCGCCCGGTCTTGGTACGCAGTTGGAATTCTAAGTATAGCTTGATCCTGGGCCAATAGAAATAATGTCTTCAACTGCATTCTCAATGGTTAACTTTCTTCATATTCCCCTACACAGGTTGAATTTTCTACCATTAGTACCTGTTTAGTATAATTCAAGTAACAATTCTTAAACTATTTCTTTCTTCTGTTTTGGTTTAACTTTGCTTTACATCTTTCTTCCATATGCACTGTAAATTTGTAATTGAGATTTTTTTTTTCTCTTTTTTTTGTGGGAGGAGGGGGGGTGGGGTCCCAGCTGCCCAGTATTGGAGCATCACTGTGCATGCAACAGCAAGCATCAATTTATTTATCATAGTGTGAGACTGCTATAATTCTTAATACATATATTTTCTTAAGCATACAACTGGACGTATGTTAGCAAAAACTTAATTGTATTCATTTATATATGCAAGAATGAGCAATCCAGCCGATCTGAGCCATCCTGACAAAGATCATAGTTACTCAGCCACAAAAAAGATCAGCTAACAAAATAGCCAGCTGAATAAGGCCTCAGCCACCCACAAAACTATCAGCTGTCTGGCTTTGAGGTCTAATTGAAAGATATATCAGATTCTTTGTCCCCTCTTTGGTCAAACGTTATGACTTGTGCTTTTGAAAAGGCCAAATCACATTTCACAGAGTCAGCTTTACTTGCTCACCCCGTGCATGATGCCCACTATGCCCTTTTGATGAACACTTCTGATCTTGGGGTTGGTGCTGCTCTTGAGCAGTGGAACAATGGCATTTGGCAGCCCATTGCTTTCTTCAGTCAGCATCTCCTGCAGGCTCAACAAGCATACAGCGTGTTTGATAAAGAGCGCTTAGGACAGGGGTCGGCATCTCATATTTGGTGGAGGGCCGGATCAGGATTAAGCCACATGGCCAGGAGCCAGACCAGATAATAAATTATACTAGCTAATCAATTAACTTACAGTATTTATTCTAGGATTTTCACAGGGCAGGGTTTTTCTGAAAGATTGGGGACAAGAAAAATGAAGAGAAGCTGTGTCGAGGGCACAGAAGTGTGCCCACGAGATGCACTGGCAGGGGGGTCCAAGGAGGCATGCTCCATGGGATTTTTTACTGAAACAAGCACCAAATTTCCAAATCTAGGCAGTTTGACAGGGATTTCTCTTTCTTATAAAAAACAAAACAAAAAACAAACCAATACCTCACAAACAATGAAGACACAGTTTGTTTTCCCAAGACAATTAATGCAAACAATTGGTATGTGATTTGTAAATTTTCAGAGCCGACACTTATTTGATGGCACCACTCAGTGGCCAGAGGCCATTCCCCTTTCAGACACTACAGCACCACTTGTTTGCAGGTCCGCATATGCCACTGGATATCCCGGTTAGGCATTCCGCTGTATATCACATCTGATCGTGGATCTCAGTTAACCTCCCATTGGTGGCATAACATTTCGACCTCAATGAACGTGACCCTCCATCGAACTGCAGCTTACTACACACAAGCAAATTGACTACAGTTTAACCCCGCTAACTCGAAAACGGATAACTCAAAGACCTTTCTTCCTTGTAGTGTTTTCAAAGTCCCAACGACTCCCCTATACTTTAGCATTACAAATTGCTCGGATTCCTCAAACACCGCTTCGTCAAAAAACTCTGTTCCTTGAACATATTTTTTGTTCCCTTGAGCAAAATCAAATCGTATTTGTTGAAGTTTTTTTGAGATCAAAGAACCCTTTCGCTAATTGCAATTAGCGCAACTCTGTTTACTGTTTTGGACAATCGTTTACAAACAGAGATCGACTCGTTCGACTTGTCTTCAAGGCACTAACTGGATTAATGAACTCCCTTGGGTGCTCTTTTGACTGAGAACAGCCCCGAAAGAAGACCTATAGACTTCTGCTGATCTCGTTTTCTGACATTCTCCAATGGTTCCAGATGAATGTGTCGCCAAGGGCTCTATTGTCTTGCCTTCATTCGTGAGTGGTCGAACACCGGCACCTCATCACGGAGTACCTTCCTCAACCAACCTATGTGTGCTGCAGTGTTGCACACATGTCTACCTTCGGGTGGATAGTCACTGCATCCCACTCCAGCATCCCTACCATATACCATTTCCAGATGTTGAAATATGGTGATATGACCTTCACCATCCTCATTAAAGGTAAAAAAGTCATTATGCCAGTAGATCTTCTGAAGTTTTCCTGTGTGCCTACTCCATGTATTTTCTGCCCTACGCCTCGACCTCCGGGACTTTAGGCGATTTTTGCCGAAACCGGAACTCCGGGAAATGACCCGGATTCCAGGCAGCCGGAGTCGGAACCCGGAACTACGTGCATCCCTACACATAATAAAAACCAGTTCTCAACTGTGATTCAACTGAAGTTTGTGTCTCCATATACTAGATAGTGACATCCACGCGACGAATGAAGCTTATAGATATTTAGAAACATTGCACTGTTCATTGCGCTGTTCAACAATCAAAGGATTAGCTCAATGATCGGAAGTGGGGTGTGGAGGAAGGGGGGGGGGTGCAGTGACAGCACAGTTGACTGAATCTAGGAGTGTTGGCTCCACGCACAGCTGGGTGAGGAGAGGGGTGAGGAGCAGAGACCGCTGGTTTGGTTGCTAATCCTTATCAATCATACATCATCTTATTTGATGAACAGATTGTATTTTGCGTACAAGAGCAGTTCTGCAGGAATATGTTACTGCCGCTATTGTCCTTATTACATCCAGTGGCGGCCGATTTCAGCATGTTTGCTGGGGAACAGAACCAAGGATATGGAGATTAGCTGGTGTATAATTATAGTTTTAAATTTTTTGCATTGATATTGTTTTGAAATTTCTACAACATATATATGATGGATATGTCTCTATATGTTCTGAATTTTCAAGCTGTCGCTTTCTGGAGTCAAAAGATATGATCGTTTTAACAGTGTATTTTTGGTCATTTTCTAGCCAGGTGAAATGCATGTTAAACAGGGACTGGGGTGCGTTTCAATAAGACCTCTTAAGACCTCCTAACTTTAGGAAAATTGCGTTTCACTAAGAAAATTCCTCTCAGAATAGCCTCGTTTTGGTTCAAAAATTCTCCTAAAGTTAGGAGGATTTCAACCCGCTCCTAACTCAATTCTATAAAATCAACACTTTTCAATTGACAGGAACTCGATTAATTCGAACGCATTTTCGCTTAAAATAGATATTTTTAGAAACATTAAACTCTCATTAAGATATTCATCATATTTTTGGAATTTTATAATTTTCTTATATATTTTTAATCACGCTTCAAACAACCCCACTGTTTTGCTGCTTTTTCGAGCTCAATCAAGTGACTCGCGGATAATTCGCCGATTTCGATAACAGCTTGTCAACAAGATAGTAACCATGAAATGCTGACTCGTTATACCCCAATAGCTGCTATTAAATATGAAATTAACTGCAAAAATGAAAATCAGACAGATGTCCTTTCATTAAATTCA
>KB298957.1:32690-43941 GCA_000328365.1 Capitella teleta | reverse complement strand
TAAAATAATTATATGTGATATACTGTCATAAAACAAGAAATGTATTCTGGACTTGATTTTTGTGATTAAGAGATAAATTAAGGCCACAATAAACTTCCATCGACAACTCGTTTTGGCGATTTGGCATATTATCGCTGTGGCAGATGCTTCAAATCATCCATGAACTTTTTTCTTAATTTGTTTAATGTGTATGTTATGTTTGTATATGCACATGCACATTCATACTTAATGCTTCAGCAAGTTAAATATATCAATGTATGAAAAAGTGAGCTGGGTGGTAATGAATAATGTCATCAAACTGAATGCCAAATACCCTTTCCATTTTGTGAGATTTTGTCTTTTAAATATGTGGTCTGTATGCAAATGATATACTTTTCTCTGGATGACTCCATACCAAAGGACACCCATATAGTCTCTCTTTTAGTTTGGAACTTTTAAGCGAATGAAATAAATATATCGGTAAACGTGATTCAAGTCGAAAATTACAAACATAGCTTCTTCTCTTTCTCGTACAAATATTTCCTTTTTTACCTTTACCAATATGATCAGAGACACAGGATATCACTACAGTATTGGATCTCAAGCATTCTATGTCCTGAGTGGAAACAACACATGATCTTTGAATAAAACTTAGTCACTTACATCAAATACATGTATGCATAGCTAGGCTCCATGACAATCAGCAGATTTCAGCCATCAAAACACTGCAGACAACTGTACAGATTGATTGTCAATCAGCTGAAAATGAATTAGTTAGTCAAGTATGTAACATTCAATAATTACTCACAATGTTGGGTAATCAATGTGCTGGCACGGAACTTGAGACAAAGCTGTCGTTGGTGGAGTTATAGGAAACCATCTTTGAATCCACAAGAGATTGATTTCCGCATTTGATGCACATGCATATAGCCCATGCAGTGTTGCCTGTAGCTTTCCAAGGGTAGCAGAGTAGTTCCCACACACCGCTACCGTTGTGTGTGCACTAAGCTACGGCTTGGGGAGCTATGTTGCCTGCATCCTCAGATCCTGCAGAAAATGGTTTAAAGAACAGATGCAAGACAATCGAACAATGAGTGTTACCAATACCAGTCTTACTACTGGTTCACAGCTACTTGTCTATATCATCACGATCATAATTATTGCCATTGATTGTGGTGACAAGTCTTTACTTTATAGTATGATAGTATAACTAAGTATTAAAAATACACATGCTAGTCATAATATTAATAGTAGTGACTTGGGAAGTGGGGTCAGGGTAGCACAGATTATCGGGCGAGGTCTGAGACCCATCGGGCTTGCTGTTGTATGTCAACTAAGTCAGGGTGACATGGTCATCACTGTGACTGTGACCCAGTGTGGGTTGATCACCTGTAACAGCGAGATTATCTGCTTGCAAACTCATTTTATACCAAATAAAAAGTGACTCTTACAATATGACTGTATCGTCTTGTATTATTGTAATATTATGTGCACTTACCCGACTGATATCATCAGTTAAAGAACTTATGACTCCGATTTTCATGTCAATTTTACCGGGATTGTTTGTTATTTTACGATTCGTGGTATAATTATGGAGAGATGTTGCCTGACACAGCGGTCAAAGCAGAACAACGAGTGAAATCGAGCCTATTTTGTGCACGAATTTAGCCATATAAAATATCGTCTGCTGAAAAAGCATAATAATGGTGTAAGGGCCGATTGCACACGCTTTCAATAACCACCATTATTTTTTTTTATCCATTCAGCAAATATATAAGTTATTAACCCATTTTATGTGATTGTGGTGTCATATGCTCTTTAAAGTCGATTTGTTTAAATTTGCTGTGACTTCTTTCGGAAATTTAGTTTCGTTTTCTCCGGTGTATCGCCGAAATGTTCGCTAGTGAACGAAAAACCTCCTACAATCATTTCGGGACTGAGGAGAATGTTAGTGAAACGCTCTCATGATTCCTCCTAAGTATCTTAGGAGCTCCTAAAACTTAGAAATTCTCCTAACTTTAGGAGGAATTCTTAGTGGAATGCACCCCTGGCACTCAAGCTGACCGTCCTGAATTTCGGAAATCAGCATTTGAGCCAAGAGACATCGCCCCATAGCCTTTTACTCGCATGTCCATTCTCATTATTCTTCCTCTATGCTATGACAATTTTCTTTCGCAATCGGGTGATAGGTCGGTGTCCCATCCTGTTTATATACAAGCTAATCTCCATTTGATAAGAACCATCTCATTAAATCTAAGTATATGTATACACGGAAAATAGTGAAACATTATCAATTTTGGCTTTTTGTGTGTGAATTTTCTCTTTTTTAGTGGGATCACAGCTTGTACTTTATTTCGGAACACCCTGTACTAGTATATAAAGGCCGAGGCTTCAAATCAAGGCTTCAAATCCTTATCAACACGTGTTCGGGTCAGTAAATTTTATTTCCGTTCAAATTAAAGTTCATGACCTGTTCACCAGCTGTTCGTTTGTTATGATAATTGTTATATCGATTGTGATAACCTGCTAAAGGTAGCCGAGCCACATACTCACTACTGACTACGCTTGAGCACTTGAGGAGCTACGATTGTGAGTATAACAATCATAATGAAAACCCTATAAAATTTGGTAAAATATATGAAATATTCCAAAATATACCTTCCTGGTATGGATTGACTATGAAAATGTTCTTCTGCGCCTATTTATGCAAATAAATCAAATAAAAAGTCGATTTTTAATATGTTGCCATGGAAATGTGAGGGAGAGAGTGTTAAGAAATGTCATCTATTGTATGGCGCTATGATAAAAACTCTGCTTTGTTTTGATTTTACAAGATAAACGTTAGTGCTACTGTCACAACAATAGCACTCTCAAACAAAACAATAGTACTGTAGTATGTCAGCTAATGCTGTAGTAATTATTTACCCCACAATTAAGTAATTATATATTATTAGCCAAGCAGCTCAGCCGAAATTTAAATCATAACAGCTAGCCACTATGGTATACTATAATAAGTCACTATTTCATTATTATTATATAGAGGACATCATGATGGTCAACATATATGGCCATGGGGCATGAGTAACAACTCATGAGCGCTGGTCGTGTGGCCACCACGCCACCAGGCCATACTGCAATACTTTTGTCTCTTCCGATGCAGAGATGTTTGAGAATATATTATGCAAGGTAGGCTATATAAGGACGTGATAACTGTGATCTGAAAATTCTGAATTAGAATGCTGAACAGTACATGCGTACTGGATGTACGTATGGTTGATGAATCTGTTGAATATATGCAGGATGAATGAGCTATCTGCTCCAGTTATCATCGAAACATGACCGCAGCTAGTGAGCGACATTTGCCGATGATTGAATTTAAATTAGCAGAGGTCAACAACCAGTTGACACCAAAAATCCGAGCCTGTTCAAATCACTACTGATAAACGCCGAATTATTTACATGTTCTCAGAGGTGGCCGATATTTACTTTGGCTTAATTATTAATTAGAGTCATTTTGGGATTATTCAGCATTTAGTAGGCTTTTTGACATGGCGTGAGTTCAGCATGAGCTAGATTGTTGTGAGGGAATTTGGATTGTTGCGGTTTAGCATGTGTGGTGTGACTGAGTCTCACGCCTTCACAATGATCTCCAGTGTTTATGATTCAACATCTTGGATCTTCACATTGAATTTGTATTTTTCCAGTGATTTAATTTTGATGATGAGTGAAGACAACAGTGATGATGATCGGGAAGTCGCTTCAGTTCTTGGATCCGGTACGAAACTGAAATGCAGAATATTTGGCTTCTTGACATGTGTGCAGACATTATTCATTAATGGCTGCGTGTTCTCACAGGTTTGAAAGATTCACCAACCGGACATTCGATTGAGACGCCATCATCTTCAAAAGGAAGGACATCGAGGAGTCTTCTGTCCACCCCTGCACGGGTCAGTTGTGCACTCTGTATATTTCCTAAATAGATTTTATTCCTGATTTTATTAGGTCAATTCAATGTCAACTGCATTTCTGTTTTCTGTATCATCAAATAAATAATGAATTTGATTAAATTCTCTATTCTATTTAATTAATTTTTCAGTCATCGACCGTTCTGACAAATGTCTCGCGCGGTAACACTTCTACTGTGACCCCATGTCACGTCGAAGGTTAGCTTCCAAACACAAAAATTCTCTCTACCAATTATTTCTTACGCCTACAGAACAAACGATCCACAGCTCTGCATCTGAAGGAGAAATCGCCCAACTCAAACTCTTAATCTCTGGTGACTCAAAAATTAAAAATAACTCAACATTTTCACTGTTTGCTGTCTCCAGAGAGCACCATCGATGAATTTGACCCCCTGGGACTGACCTGTCTCATGTGGGCCTCATCCAGCAATCAACATGAAGTCGTTCTCTTTCTTCTCGACCAGAAGGCAGCATTAAATTTAACTGCATCTGACTCGGGTGCTACGGCACTCATCCTTGCAGCAGCAAAAGGTCATTCCAGCGTCGTAAAAGTTCTGCTAGAAAGAGGTGCAAATCCCAACATTAGATGCAAGGTGTTTGGTTTGTTTTTAATTGGAATCAGTGTTGAGTTTTCTTTTTGCAGAATGGAAACACGGCATTGTTATACGCAACCTACGGGAACTTTGTGACGTGCGTGAAACTTCTCTTAGAGAAGGGAGCAAACTTAGCCATTCAAAATGAAGAAGGTCAAAGTGCATTTGAAGTAGCGATCAAATGTGGACATCGTCGAGGTGAGGTACGTTGATGCCTTCGAGCACTGATTTGATTTTCCTTTGTTTACGCAGTGCAATCGTTGATTGAAGATCACATTCTTTCTCAATTCAACCGAACCTGGTGATATTTTACTCTTGTGACGCTACTGCTCTGTGTTCACTTCCTTGGATTTATGTGTTCATAAAATGTGCCATTTAAAAGGAATATTTATTTGAAGACTATCTGGTCATTTTATCACCGATTATCTTGTTCATGTATATCATTGCTTTGTACTGACATCTTAGTATTTCCTCTTTTAATAAAACCTATGCAACATAATGTAGTTTGTCTCGGCATATTGAATATCTTACTAGTACGTAAGGTTCTTTCATCTTGAGATTCATGGTTGTCAGACTGATATTTGTAATATTAAAAATTCTGAATCCAAATAATTTGTATAGCATGTGTCCAGCTGTCTTGTTAATTGAAATATATTCGATGTCTGTTATATCCAAGGTTGAGATCTGATTCCTGGTGTACATTTATGTTTCTGGAAATTTTGCAATTTAAATTTAATTACCCAAGAGAAATCAGGTTTTCTTTTTCTCTTCTACAATGGTGAGATTCCTGTTTACCAAAAAGAAATACACCGGTAGAGCTAGTACCAGAACATGATTACTCTTGAACAGATGTATGTTGGGGTAAATCAGATATGGATTGACCTTTATCTCTGTTAATCTTTGATATGACCTGGTGATCCGAGATCAAAGTATTTCATTGTGAATCAAATACAGAAAGGCTGTAGTAGGTTTGTTTGTTTTAATGTGTACACATGGATGAATTGGGTAAAGTTTTATTGCACATTGAAGCACCTGAAATGAGATTCACAGAAAACAATTCGACAGGATAGTTAGTCACAATGATTAATCAAAAGTTGCAATGATTAAATACCCTGAGAGCTTACACGATATAATGAAATGAGTGCATTTAGAATAGAATAAATATGGCACATCACAAGAAGATAGTCTAATTTATAAATGCCAGAAATAATAGTCTAATTTATAAATGCCAGAAATAATAGACTGAACAAACATTAGACCAACTGTTTTGGGGGAAGATTGCCCACAAACAATTGAAAGCTGTTTTAATTGTGACTTGATTTTTGATTTTATAAACATGATCTAACCTGACAAAACTTGGTAAACAAGCAGACATTCTGTATCAATTTAATATTATTATTTTTTTTTTCCACAAGACTAATTGAGAACCCATTTCTCTTAATTAAAATCAAACTATTCATGTATAATTAACTCAAAAAGATAATTTGGATTAATTCCACTTGAGTTGCATAAAATCAAACTCTACAACTCGTCATGATCATATTCAAACTCCTCGTCATCTTCAATGATGACATAATCATCCTCATCCTGGATTTCCTCCTGAAGCTGACGGATTTCCTCCTCAGGAGCATCCAGGAGCACCCTTGGATAGTGCAGGACAAGTGAGAGAATGTCGGCTGTCATCACCTCCTCCCAACTCACTTCGCCATCTTCATCCAGATCAATGTCGTCAAAAACCTATGATGAGAATGTTTTTGTTTAAATGAAAATAAGAGGGCCATGAAATGATGCAGAATGAATATTTTAATGAATTAGCCTAACCAGCTCATGATGACCACTCTGCACAGGATTTCAATTTTAACTTGGATTATGGATATTTCTGCTTGGTTCTCGTGCAAATAAAGGTGAAAACTAGAGGCACTAACTGCTCACATTTTGAATGTCATCTTCGTCAGCGTAATCAATCCAAGCATCCATCATGTCAGTCAGTGTTATAGAGGACAGATCCACGAATGGGCTGAAGGCGTCTGACCTGTTTAATAAACAGACATTGACCGGGTGAACTCTATCACAATTAACCCTTGACCTTATTTTCTCAACGGAGCCTTTCTGTCCTGCGATGTCATAATTAGCAAGGGAATCAAATTTCTCTGTCCTCTCCTCACAATCGGTATGATTGAACCACAGCAAATGACTGAACCATAGATTTACGGCTAAATTCCGTGACAAGCCTGATTCCACTGTATGGTACCATCTGTGAAAGAGTGAAATTACTTTTTCATGTTTCATAAGCATAGTAACATACCCAATTGGAATGAACAGACAGTCACCCTTTTCCATCTCAGCTGACCACCAGGGAACGCCCTGAAATTCCGCAAACTCCATCAGATCAACACTATCAATGTCAACTCGACTGAAAGCCCTCTGATGCTCATAGCCGTGCGCTTCAACTTTGTCTTGTTGATCCTGAGTTTGACAGAATAATATATAGCATTTTTATACTTTTCATACACATACTTTGTCAATCATTATAAGGGATTTATGGCCATCAAACAAGCAGTTAATGTTATCTACTCCATCAGCATGCAGCACTGACTTAGTTCCACCACTGCTGAACCAAATCACGCCAAGCTCGAGGATGTTCTGGAATCCCCCACACTGTAAAGGTCTCGGCAGGATGAGTTCCCCTGCGGTTATTAATCATTAATGAGCTACGATTGCATGCATGGATTTAAACAAATACCCATCATTTCAGGAAGTATATCTTGGACCATGTAGAGTTCTCTTGAATCATACACAGCGAGAAAATCTTTTAACGTAAGATGAAGAAGTTCCTGCGATCGATTTTCCTTTTTGCCAACTTCAACGTCAACTTTGTAGGTGCCGTACGTATCCCTGAGAAGAAGAATAAATTAATCATTCTTTAAGGAGAAAATTGGGCGAATATTCTCACCGCAAATATTCATCCGTCCATGATTCAAAAGCCGGAATAGCTGATGCGGCACCTTTGAAAATGATAGGACGACTCGCTCGGACATATTGCTCATAGAAATCCTCAGGCTCAATGAAACCATCGACCACATCAATGGAGCCTTCTGAAGGTCTATGCGATCCGAGGGGTTTCAAGTGACCAGGGAGAGGATTATCATCTTGTCCACTGGAGTCCCTCGTCTCAAAACTCTGATCATTAACATCGATAAGTGACACGCATTGAAACACACACAGGATCAAAGTCTGAAAAATTCTGGTGATTTTGATATACATAATGATAGGTTTTCTTCTCGTCGGCGTGAACTAGTCATGAAAAACATACAAAGCGAAACCTCTGAATGTGAGGAACGGCCATGACCGTGCGCCGAGTGCATTATGGGGGATGACCCTGTAGATCACGTGACTGCCTATAAGCCTACGCTCAACTGGCGCATGGCCCGAACATAACATTGATAATTTCTCTCCCGACAGTCTATATTGAAGTATTTAAAAATCGATATTGAGGTTGGTATTAGCATGAACTAGCGCTTCGCATTGATTAATGGTTGAAATTTCGTGTTCTTTTTAGCTGAGAGGGCTGACCGCTCCGTCGCCGTGCACACAGGCCGTGCCCACTGGGCGGGACTTCAGGTGCAGGAAGACATCATGGCTTCTTATCTTCCAGCAGCCTTCCAATTGCTTCACACGTGCGCTCTTCTTCACAAAATTCATTATCCAAATGGTTTTATTTCAGTGGCTATTCTGATTATTAATTCGAAGGCTTTTCACATTTTTATTTTAGGTTCCCACAATCTCTTATTACCCTGCATATAATTAATTATGTTGGCTAATTCAGTAATTGGAGAGATGAGATTTCTGACAGTCATCTTCAAGATCTCGAATTTCATTTATCTAAATTGCTCAATTAATCAATTTACTATCTGACATGCTTATATTGATTCATTTTTATAATTTTGGCATATAAAATTTCTTTTCTCAGAGACTATAATCAATAATGATGTCACCCGAATTATTATCTTCAATTTTTGCTTTCAAATTTTGATGTTGCATTTTTTCCTGCCCCTCTCAGTTTCTGCAAGATTTTCTGTTAACGAGAAATCTCGACTTTTGCTTACATTGATTCTGATTTCATTATTCTTCAACGGGTTTGTTTGTGGCCAGATGCAGAATTTGCTGAATTAGCAGACCTGTATAATTATGTTGGTTCTCTTATTTGATGAAATGACGCGACCTTGGACTAACATGTTGTAAGGGCACCAATTAAGTAGCTCAGTCGGATTGACTTGCTGACTGCTCCGTCCTGATTTATTTTGATCATGGAGGTTGAGTTTCCGGGTTGAGAGCCGATCGGGCCACGGGCATTATGATTGTGAATAATACGGTAATTGTATTTTGTTATAATTTAATTTTCTTCAGTGACTCTACAGTGCTGCCCAACCATATAATAAGGCGAGGCGCTGTGTACTGCTGCCTACGGAATTATGCAGGATAAAGAACCCTTGGGAATTATCTTTAAAATTTTGGGTCAACCCTGGTCCTGGGTTTTTGTTATGGTGCTAGTTTCACCCGAAAGGGTTGGGTGGAGCCGTAACCGAAAAGCCAACCATGCCTCATGAGTTTTGTTCTTACTGTGAGTAAACAACACACATGATTGTTGCTATCACATGATCTTGATCTCCCTGGGAGTTGAATTTCACAGCATCATATTAGCATTTCTCTTGCAATTGTCATGCGTTTAATTATTAATTTTTGGGGGCTATGAATCACTTGGAATTCAAAATCTGCAGTTTTACTGATTGATACAATTCCTTAATGATTCCTATATTTTCAAGACTCACTGCCTGGTGACTGACAATGGCTTTCGCACTGCAAGGAAATGCTCCATCAGTTGAGTATTCTTTGTGTAGAGGGATGGAACTAAGGTATCAGACCATTTCCATTTCTTGGTCCGATATTCACAGTATGAAATGGCTTCGTTTTCGTGATAATTAGGTCACTTTATTCCCTTGCCATTGTGTCATTTCTGTGCATAGAGCTTTATACCAGGAGGATGAGGAATCAATTTGCACACTGAGAATTTCAGAATTAAATGAAAATATCCTTAGATGTTGAAGCAATGTTTTCCCTTGCCAGTGAGGCAGCTTTCATCTTATCTGGCAAGGGTTTCCAACCCTGAATTTTTCTTTTTCTTTTTCAGATTACATAATTCTATATATCGTAATATTATTTGGTACATGCCAATACGAAGTAATGAAATTTGAAATAACTCTTGAGCGTTATTGCTAAATTCGAAATTCCATATTTTCTTGAATATTGTACCTGCATTTCTCTGAACTAAAAATTTTTCCCTTTCACAAAATTTCAAGCAGAGGAATATATATATATTTTTTTCTTTTCAGATGACAGCATTGATGTTAGGACTTCCCCTTTCTTCATAGACTGTGAGCACATAATTGAGGTGAGGCACCTGCATTTGTGATTTAAACTAATTTATTGTAAAATTGGTGGTTCAAACTTCAAAGCTGTTCACTCTTCTGGTTTGCAACATCTCAATCCAAGCTAATGATCATTTGAGGCTGAGCACTGTGTGCTACTGTCTATGGTAGTATATGAAGGATAAAATTGGGATTCATCAATTAGAGTGCTCTCTCTTGTGTCCCAATTATTGGATCCAGGGTACTTGAAATAATTGCTCCATTGTGATTTCAACAAGGATGCTACTGTATCTTCGTGTTGCTAGAAATCCAAGCCTTCTTTCACTATCTCCTTTGCTGATGCTGTCTGACCTAGTGACCTAGTTAGCAGCTGAGCGGCTGCCTCTGCTTGTGCAGCAGCAGCAGAAGCAGCTCATTGATTGGAATATTTTATGCAAATTAGATCTGCTGGAGACGATAGCTCCTCTCTCAAGATGCACTTTGAATGTGGTATTTTTCCTTCCTCTTTGGAGTGAGGTCTGAGGAGGATCATGTGGAGGGCTTCAGATCTAGAAGTCTAGAGGCTATTTCTATTATAATTGTGTCAGGAATATTAAAAGACAACATTAATGGATTGGTGGAGAATGGTTGAAATAAGAAATCGGTATTGCCCTTAAAGCCAAATAACGGGAAGGAATTACATGCATATGTATCTGGTTGCGCTCATATATCTATAGCTTTTCGTGGGATGCATTCATATGTTCCGCGAAAATGCGCCGAGAAATCCAAAATCGAAATCGTAATTCTCGAGAAAATCTGACGGATGAGTGTGCCGCCATTACAACTTCTGGCTGGCGGGCGGGAAGCCTGTCAACCAATCAGTGACTGGAATACATTCCGCATCACGTGACCTCGTGACGTCACGAGTCCGGCGTTTACATCCAATAAAAAGTGACATAACAAATCAGATCTAAGCATGCCCTCGGACGCTTCCTGCCTAATGTCAACAAATGTCTGCTGATAAGAGATTGAAAATTTAAATTCAAGATACAGAGACAAAGGACCATTTCGCGCGTTAACGACTCAGTTCAAAGCAGCCATTGCGACTTTTGTCTTCATTTCCGTTTCTGAGTTTGGTAAGAAACAACGTCTTCCATTACGATTCTTCCGCTCAACCAGTGGCAGTGACCAGTCCAGTGTGAGTGTCAAGTGTGAGTGTCTGACTGACTCTCTGAGTGTGATTGTCAACTTCAACTCGAACTTCGCAGTTTCTAGTTTTCATCCGGAGTGACTGTGTGGACCATGCCTC
>KB298957.1:9142-32196 GCA_000328365.1 Capitella teleta | reverse complement strand
GAACCCCACAAACTCAATTAATATGCTCAATATGCCGACCAGTGTCTCGCAAACTGCGGCTACACTGCAGCTGGTGTCACCAGCGCCATTGCGCGCAATCCTCCCAAAAGCTCCTCCTCCTGAGAGACCTGCATCACCCCCTCCACCCATACAAATCCCATCTCCTTCTGCAGCAGCTATAGAGATCCCCTCTCCTATCCAAATACCTTCCGGGTCAACTTCCCCTGTCCAGGCATCTCCACCAGCACAGAAGTCTAACGCCCCCAAGGGATACCGCCTAATGTACAAGGACCTCAACCCGTCTCTCCCCCTCTTCATCATAAGGGTACCGATTGATTATGTCTGGTTGTTCCGGATGCACACAGGGAAAGGTGAACCGAGTGTCCCTGCCCATCTCCACATCACTCTTCCTGCCCCCACTCAATGCCGCGTTTGCAGTGACCATTTCTACACCTCTGATGGTCTGCTGTTCCATCAGCAGCGCCAGTGCACTCTCATCTCATTCAGCTGCTCAGCTTGCGGTTCTGTCATCTCTGCCACAAATAAATGTGCTTTCATTCATCTGTTAGCCAGCCATAAGTGTTTATCCACCAGCAAAGAAGTTGACCTCTCAGAGATTTCAGTGAAACCTATTTGTCCTCAAATCCACGTCACCAAGAAGAACGAGCAGGAGGTTGCTGTTCCGACCCTGGTTGAAACTAAGACAGCTGAGGTGGAGGTCGTTGCACCTCTGGTTGCGGAGGTCGTTCAACCTGTTGCGGAGGTCGTTCAACCTGTTGCGGAGGTCGTTCAACCGGTTGCAGAGGTCAATCAACCTGTTGCGGAGGTCATTCAACCGGTTGAGGAGGTCATTCAACCGGTTGAGGAGGTCACTGCACCTCCATCCGAGGATGAGCCAAATGAACCCGAATCATGGCCAACTGCAAAAGAAACGGCAGTTGTTGAAGCAAAGGTATCTGTCTGCCCAGAGTGCAAGATTACGATGCAAGGTTCCCTGTCTGCTCATTTGCTGGGAGATAACTCTGACAGCATCCAGTTGCAGCGCTGTGAGGCCTGCTACATGCACCTGATGACCCCTTGCCAGTACTCTGCTCACATGCGAATCCACGGCACTCAGGCGCCATACGTGTGTCCGGAGTGTGGGCAAGACGACTGGCAATCACGAGAAATCTTCATGAAACATGTTAAGAAGGTACGCGAAATGCCTCCTTGTTATTATCCTGTGACCATTCTATTTTTCAGGTGTGTCTGCATTTCAACCGATGCCTTAAGATGAGCTGCAAGCACTGTGACCAGGATTTTGTCTCACAAGTTGCTCTGGCAGAACACCTGCACCGCCTGCATTCACCCTCCTACTACAAATGCAGCGCATGTCCCATGGCGTTCAAAACCACCGGGAATTTCCATAAACATCAGCAGCAGCATCTGGATGCTGACAACAAGCACTGCTCAGCGTCTATCATCGGCAAATGCCCCTCGTGTGATAAACTTCTGCGCTCGTTCAACACGAACGTGGGTCGCATCCACATCATGTCACACAGCTTAAAGCAGAACTGCAAAAGCTCCAAGATTGCATTCAAATGCATGCAGTGTAAGAGCTTCTATAACAACAAAACCTGGCTCATCAAACACCTAAGAGTCAGGCATCCTGAGATGATTATCATGAAGAATTTGTGCAAATATTGTGGATGGGAGGCGCTGAGCAAGAAGACACTGTTGGTGCATATCAAGATGATCCACAATATAGATGATGAGTCAGATGCCGTATTTGGGAAAGAAATGGAAGGAGATGAGCAGTGTCAGGGGGAAGAGGAGGAGGAAGAGGAGGTGGAGGAGGTGGAGGAGCCAGTTGAGGCTTCCAAGGAGAGTTCAGAACGATCTACTCCACTTCCTCCTCCCCCGGATTTGGAAGAGCCTCGACCAGAATCTCCTCTGGAAGAGGATTTTGTGCAGCCGTGGAAGTATGAATGCGATCAGTGCCAAATGGTCTTTGAAAGTTTGAGCGTATTTGATCGACATATGAAGAAACATCGATTTGTTAAGCGCAGGAAATTGCATCCCAGCCCTGAAAAGAAGAAAGCGGCACTCGCGGTTGCTCTGCCGCACAGGACCATCGGCAGCCTCTGTGCAGCGAGCGACTCACCCACAGCTGAGCAGCTGCAATGTCCACACTGCGATCTCTCTTTCGGGGCCAGGGAGGATCTTGAGCAGCACATGCAGAGCATCCACCAACAGGAGCGTCACTTCTCGTGTCACCTGTGTGGCGTCACGTACACAGACAAAATCTGCCTGGAAGCTCATGTGAAGAGCTCCCACGAGAAGAGGATCCGATCGGACGCGTTCGTGTGCTGTGTCTGCCAGCGATGTTTGAAGACGCTCACTGCGCTCATTCAGCACTTGAAATCGCACAAAGTGCCAAAGAACGAGTTTGATAAATTCATCACCGACAGTACGCATTTGAAGGTAGAAAACTGCGATGCAGCTGAAGAAGGCAAGAAGCTACGTCAGGATGGAGACACTCTGTTCACTTGCGCTAAATGCTCCTTCACAACTGAGGATGAGCAGAAGTTCTCTGAACATATTCAGCTGCACAAGTTGAGCAAAAGTGCCATTCAGTGCTCTGAGTGTGGTCTCTGTTTTTCTGTGGTTCCAGCCTTGAAGCGCCATTTGCTGATGGTGCACAAGATCCGCAACAACGTTGACGCCATGGTGCCCGATGTGATTTCCCTCGTGCCAAAACCATGCTCTGTCCCTCTTACCCCCGTCGAGAGCTTGACTTTGGGGAATTCGTTGAAGGTTAAGAACGGAGAGACAGCGAATGAGTGTTTGGTTTGTTATCGCTCGTTCAATGATCACAACGACCTACGTAAGCACATGCGCACCCACGGCATGGCGTTCATTCAGTCCAAGCGAGCGCTAAATAAAGCTCAATCCACCACATAGCTAAGAGATTATTATTTTCTATTTTGTTTCTTTTGATATTGGATTGTATAAAGTATCCCTGATTTTGTGTGGGTACACGTGTATTATACTTAATCTTAGTTGTTTCTCAAAATGATATTTGTTGAAATAAAGTTTAATTTTCAGATATTTTACTGAATTTGTCATTCAATGAGGGGGGGGGGGGGATGTAGGCTACTACAAAGTAACATTCACCACTTTTTAATCAATTTTATGCGTGCATTCATTCCTACAAATTTGTGCAGAACCATTTGTTTAACAGCCAGTGTGGCCCTCACGGTCGTTCTGTCCTCTGCATTGTCGTGGTCAGCCACTAACCTGCCCAGTGTACTGAGCCAAGCATAACGGGCTCCTGTTATTAGGATTTCGGATTGGTGAAGGGCGGTCAATCGTCTCGCCATAGAGTACAACTGCGATGGAGTCTATTATATGCTGAAATATAGAAGAATGTCTGCAGTAGGGAAAAGGATTGGTCAGAATTCCGGACGGATGGGTAGAGGAAATGGCGAAAGAAAAAGTGGAGAGGAAGGTTAAGCAAAGAGAGTTGGAGAAGTGGAGAGGAAAATTGAAGGGTACAGAGAGAGCAAGAAGATATACAGAAGAGAGGAAAGATCTGAGAATGGAGAGGTACGCTGATGGTGGAAATTGATGTTTTACGGCACACCAACACTAACGTGTGTTATATGGTGCCAAGGCTGATGGTGGAGATGGGGCCAGAGTGCGCATGATGGTCAGAGGAAATCTGCTGGTGAGGACAAGTGCAAATGTGGCGTGACGATGAAAGGAAGTGTGTGTGCGCGAAGAGGAGACGGAGAAGCATGTTCTATTTGAATGCCCACTGTACGAAAGGCACAGGATCGAATGGAATCGAGTGGGGAGGAAAGAGAGGGGGCAGGAAGATCCAATGAACGGAGTCCTGGGATTTGAAGTGCCGCCAGAGATTGACTGTTTAATTTTGATAAGTGTGGGTGCGATATGGAGGGAAAGAGAGAAGCATGAGTAAGGGGAACGAATTGGGAACCAAGAGTTATTCGTTTTTTTTTTTTTTTTTTTTACTGCTCAATTGGGCAGAAGCCCAAATCAAAAGGACTGAAATCTTTTGACCCCCTGACCTTGGTAAATTTGAGGGAATCATAACGTACCCTAGTACTTTAAATGTATTTCTTTTGACATACAAAGCAGTGAGTGGTCGCAGATACCAAAGAGGAGTATCTTAGCAGATACATTACACGACAATAGTGATGGGAATTTGGTTGGGCTCATGTATTTTTTAAGATATCAACACAGGAGTCCAGAGTTACCTGGTAATTGATTATCCCTTGGTGGGCATCGAAACCCTTCACATCGAATTAATCGTCCTCTACTGACTGAGCTATTGAGGCGCATTACAGCTATGATTGTCACATGGCTATGTGGGTCTTATGTTTGATCATCTGACATCACCACCAATCACTGAATGTAATTCAACCTGGCAATCAGAAGTGAAAAATATTTAGACAAATTGAGATGTTGATAGATTTATTGATAAATGACAAAAAAAACATGCACACCGCTCATACATTACATACCAGATACATAAAGTAAAAAAAAAAAAAAAAGATGATACAATCTAAAAAGATTAAATCATAAAGAGTATATTATAATAATATCTATTGAGAATGAGAGGTAATTATAAAAAGGTCAGATTTTTATATTAAAATACGATAAAATCTTGTCGAGATCATATTAAATTATCAGCTATAGAAAAGGAATGCAGATTTTCATTATAACTCTGTGACTTTTTCGCTATGAGATTGAATAAAAGCTCCGTCTGAGAAGTAGCCACTGTTCCTAGGCGCATGACGACCCTGAGAGATCGAAGGGTAGTAGGGGGCGTTTGGTCCGGTGGGGAGGAGGGAGTGGGTCCGCTTTGGGACGCTGGGAGGGGCAGGGGAGTGTCCGATGTAGCGCACGTGGTCATGAGGCAGAGGAACCCGAGGAGGCGATGATTTAGGGAGAGTGTACACAGGCTGAAAAGGGGAAAAGAGAAACACGTCCATTAAAACATGATTCATGAACTCTGTATGGGCGGCGGAGGTGTTTGGACTGATTGCAATATTGAGGCTCAGCAGAGACTCAAGAGAAGGGGCGAAATTTCGGATTATCTGTTAGGAAAGACCGTTATGATTCTGCATGATGGCTGGATACAAAAATCATAACGTTCAAAGGAGGATTAGGAACTGAATATTATCAATTAAACCACTACTAGTACAAGATAATGACACAATGCAATTTGATAAGCAAAAAATAAGAGACAAAATTATGAAATTAAAAAAAAGTTTGAAAAAAAACATCAATTTGACCCCGACGTGATTTGAACACGCAACCTTCTGATCTGGAGTCAGACGCGCTACCGTTGCGCCACGGAGTCAGCTGTCATTGCTGAGGCTTTCATCTGGATATATTCACAGTGCAGTCTTTAACTTTTTTGCTACTACTTGAATGCATTTAGAGTAAGCATGTTTTTTTTCATGCCTTTGTTCAGTTTTAAATAAGACTGTCATTATCAAGAAGTAAATTAGAGTTTTTTTTTTTTTTCATAAATTAAAAAATAGACCTTGGATTTCCATTTTCTAGATGTCCCATATATCAAGTGAGTATATATTTAAAACAGTAAGCATTCCTAATGAATGCACGCTTTGTTCGGCTGTTGGTTGAGCTAACTCTCACCATGGTTACAAACAGATGTGGATAACTTCCTTAAAGCCCAAACCTAAGCAAATGGAAACTGCAAACTGATCACACTGCATATTTCCCAAGCCCAGAATACAATTTTGGTGACCTATGACCTCCAGTATAAATCTCCAAATAATACTTAGCAAGAACAGTTTAAGTGTTATGTAAATCGATTAACTTAAGTGAGAAGACACTCACCTGATAATAAAGCTGGCTAGTTTGGTTGGTGTGCATCAGGGGATCCGAAGCGACTTCTTGTCCAGTTGGTGTTCCAGCTGTATTGCTAAACGAGGAAAAAAGTGAATAAAATCATGAATGCAGCAAATACAACAGCACACACCACAAAAACAGGCACCTCAACGGAAAAATGTATAATTATGCATAGACCCATGCTAGGAAATAGCCACAGGGGGTGAACTGCATGCAACTTTGTACCTATATGCAGTGGGCCGCCAAACATCGTAAGAAGAAGGCTGTTGCCATGGTCGCATTTGTGATGCAAAAAGTCTGAATTATAATGCATAATAAAAATACTAAAATTTCAACCTTTTCTCTCATTTAAATCAAATTTCTTTTCACCGTTAAAAACATGTAGAGTTCTGAGCTTCCAAAGGACAAATAAAAAAACACACCTGACGTGATCTTGCTCTGTGCCGAGACCCGAGTCTTCTCGATTGTGGTCGTTATGCATGTACTGCGTGCGCAAAAGGAATACGAATAAATTAAAACGCATGCGTTGTGTTTGGAGAGCTAGAAATCGTGAGTTAAAGATCGTAACACAAACCTGGTGGTGAACTTGTGAAGCTGAAATTGGGAGACTAGCATTATCGGCAGCCTGTCCTGGCGAATTGCCAAGCATCGGTTGAGGAGGGTTGTAGTGGTTTTGTGAGGAGGGGGGAGGGGGCAGAGGGGGAGGGTTAGAGGTCAGGGCCGACGAAGAATGCTGATGCGAAGAGTTGAACACAAGCTGTTAAAACGAAATCTTAATTAGGATTAACTAAAAACGGCTAACAAGGGTACCTTGGTTTTAACGATGGGTGCTGCACACGAGGAGTTATGTTGCACAGAGGGAGGGGACCGCATCCCGTAGCTCTGAGGGTAGGGGCTGGTGTAGGGCGGTGGGGGCTCTGAATTCCCGCCAGGGAGCGGGTTCACTCCCTGGTTGTTGAGATCTCCACAACTTCTGCGTTGCAATGAGCGCTGTCGGTATTTGTTGCGTGCAACTCTTGGGGCATGCGTTGTGGTTTCAACGTTGGTAAACGCAATGTCCTTCAATTGGTCCTCAGTCAAACCTTCTTCTGCAGGATCAATGTATCTGATGAAATAATTCATGAATATTCATGATGAACTAATAGATGAAATTAAACTTACTTGAAGAACTGAGCTAGTTCCTCGGGAGGTTTATTGCCTGGAGATTTACTCCTCCTGGAAAGAAAAAGAAAAAGTAAAAAAAAGAAATCAATTTGTTTGATCATATGTACTTCCTCCTCCTTCTCTGTTGAGCTGCTGCTGATTCTGAGACCATAGAGGTCATTGACTCGTTCTGCCTGAGTGGGTAGGGCCTGAGGGCGAAACAATTAACATAGGACACCCAGGGGAAGGGGGCTTACCCAGTGCTGCCAATCGCTGGGAGGCTGTCTGTTGACTTGCGACTTCTGTGTTGACGCTTCTGCTTGTGGCGGTTGTAAGCAGCCTCTGACTCACTGGCACTCTCAGGAGGCCTGGTGAATAAATTAGCATATATTAAATATTATAAATGGTACTGATGTTGAACGAACTGAATGTTAATCAATGTTAATCAGCTAACCTGCGACTCCTTCTGTGCTTGTGATATTCGCTTTCCGTGTCAGACGGATCGAGTCGTGATTTGTGATACCTGAAGGGGTTAACAAGTGCAGACGTGTAGAAAAAGGTGCACAATGAAAAGGTGAGAAATTGAATCAGAAGAAAATCCCACAAGCCATGTTGATTATTTATTTGTTTCAATAACTGGATTATGAATAACTAGAATAAAAAATTAGGTCAGGGACACTGACCTAGATTTAGCCCCTGCTTCACTTTCGCTGCCAGAATTCACTCGTCTTGGAAACATCATTTTTTCACTGCGTACAGAAACCGGCGATTCTTTGCCTGTGGTGTACAGTCCTCTGCACGTCGAGGAAAAAATTAATTAAATTAGTTTTGTCATATTGAATTTTGTGCATTTACCTTGTGCCCCTTGAGCTGGTTTCCCATGGAGCGGATTTCTTTGGAGAGTCGGGAGCCGACTGATATCCACGCTCCCTCGAGTATTTATCCCGGTGATGACTTTTAGAAACCCTGAGGGATTTTTTTTTTTAATTAAATTTTTTTTTAAGTTGAAAATTAATGCCCAACCTGTCTGTGCGGAAATTGTGAGTGGACTCAGCATCAGTTACATCTCCACCTAAGCCAACTACGGAAAACAGAAAATAAAAAATAAATTACATAACAAATAATGAACTGACCAGTGTGCAGAGCTTCCATGGAATGTCGCCTTGAGTAGCGCTTACTGGGAGTTCGCACAACTTGCGGAGGTTCCCTATTGGAAGACGCTGAGGAGGAGGAGTGCCGCTGCCGGTCGGATTTTACACTGAAGCGATTCTTGGATCCGAGACCGAGGAGTTTTCCTGCTGCTCTGTAACTTCCGCTGGCTGAGGTCAGTCTGCGACATCAGCAGCGTTAACAACAGAAAAGGACAATGTGAGAAGAGACAAACCGAAAGAAAGCGTGGTGCTGGATGCAACACTTCCAGAGATGCTTGCAAGCCTGCTTCGATGTGCACTCAAACGCATACGTGTTGTCTACATTCTATAAATGTGTAATCATAATTAATGTCCTCTATGAGTCGCAATTTTTATATATTTATTATACTTACATTTTTGTCGCGAACTTTCACGATAAAAAGTTTGTTTTTATGTGTGATCTTGGTTAAACGAGGCCTTTTTAGAAGAAAAAAAAAAAAAAAAAATTTTGTGAAATAAATCAACACAAAGCATGATGAACTCACCAGAAATAGTTGCCGACTTTGTTCTTGTTGCGGTACACGACGATGCCAGTGGGGGTCAGTCCAAGGAAGTAATCAACGCTGCCCTCACCCTGCAAACGACGGGTCAAAGTTCATTCAAGGGCGACTCATCGCATAACGGCCAAAGCCATAAAACCATATGAGAATAGGAGAATAAATTACTACAAAAATTCCAAAATTAACCAAATTTCAACACAAAATTTTCACAGGCAAAAGTGAAATAGAATGATACAACCCTAAGTCTCGACTGACGATTAATTACGAAACACACTATTATGTAATATCTTACCAATACAGGGTGAAGATCTACTCCATACATATCCAGCCATTTCACTTTGTCCAAGTATCGGTATTCAGCAACGGCCGGCACAATTCCCCTGAGAGAAACACAAAATTATAATCAGAATACAGGGTCTGACAATTCATTGTTTTTATTGTTCAATAATATTTTTTTTTTTTAAATCATTTACAAATGTTTTTCATTTCACAAACCTCAAGCCTCTATGTAAGTCAGTAACCCTTGCTTCAAAATCTTCGGTTTGATTCGGGACAAAACGGAATTCAGAAGCGTAGCCAGGGCTGTGTCGCTTCGTGTCGAAATCTCCTAACTCAGCTAGAAAGGAGAAAATCGGCATAAAAACAGCCAGCAATTGGTCAGAACACAAACGCACATTGCACAGCAAAGGCAGCCAGCTCAGTTGCCAGTTCATATGCTAAAGGAAGCCTGCCTTGGAGGATATCTCGCTTGACTTGCAAAAAGAATTGGTACCTAATCATAATAATCCATGTTAATTATGTGCATATTAATATTATGATAATGAGCTAAAAAATACCTTGTGATTTCTTCCTGGAGTTTGCATGGATCTGCGGAGTAGAATTTCACTCCGAAGTAGAGGGTGAACGGAGGCATGCCACGGAACTGACATGCCACGGATTTGGAGGAATCCAGCCAGTGGGCCTGGTGGGTGTCGTCCAGATACCGCAGACCAAAGTAATCCTTCTCCTCCAGGTTCAGGTGTTCAAACACCTGGTTCAGAACGACCAAGCCCTTCGATGAAGCCTGGGAAAAAAAAATTCAAATTAATTAGAGAAATAAAAAATGTGTATTCAACTCAAAAATCAAAATGCTGGTTATCAACTTATCGTCAAAAATTGTACAAGAACTTTGATTAAAATTTTTAAGCATTCAATCATAAAACGCCATCACAACTGTCATCTAAAACAGAGTTAAACAAGGTGTCCGCTCAAGTGAAGTTAGCCTGAAGGGACAAACACATGTGATGGCGAGAGAGGCTCAGAGAGCAATTGGAAAGCCAGGTGACTGACTCACAAAAAAAGTCACAATGCAACAATGCTCTTATCTACAATTCATTTCACCAAAATTCCCCATTCCTACAGGATTGTTTGACCCAACAGAAGCCAAAACAAGTTAAGAGGTTGCCTCTTAACTCAGGCATATAGACTCCTGGGACCGATTCCAACTTCACAAACATCAGAAATTACGAGTATGTTATAAGGAGCACGAAGCTGATGCATGCTGTAACCATATGTAACCTAACCGATAGAATAATTATTTTAAGCTTCAGGGGAAATGAAAAATTAATTGGAAAACGAAACATGATAAGACCCAGAAAACGAAGAAGAAAAATATTTTATTGCATGCACATAATTATTCAGACTTCAAAGTTCTAAATATTTCCAAATAAAACTTTTTTAACAAGAGGCAAAGTGACCAGTATTCAATTTAATAATGGCCACATAATGACCCCATCGGACCATATAAAAAGAGAAAGAGAGACATACAGGTGTTACATAACTGACGTAACACTTGTCGATTCAACATTCGATGACTCACGGTTATCAACCCCGAGAGAGTAATTATTTAGCCTAAACATTTACTTGGCAAATACCCATTATACTCCCACATAGATAACATAAGCTCCGGCCGAATACACACGAAATTCACGAATACCCTCAGAAGGATGCACATTTGTTAAGCCTCCACTTTTAGCAGAAATGTAACAGACAAAATCTTACAAATTACAACCAGGTTCCGACACTTAGGCTGCTGACAGCGCATACATGATGAAAGATGGAGAGAAGAGAGGAGGAATGCAACAGGGGGCATGAAAGGGGAACCGGCTGAGAAGGGATGCACGTGAGGGATAAATAAAATACATAGCAACATCACTGCGGAAGAGGGAACACACAGAAAAATCGCCCAGGATTTAATTACGTTCAAATCGGAAGTACTGCAGTTTGGAGTTGAGAATATCGCAACAGAGAAGAAAGGCAAAGTTTTGCAACAGAAAGTTTCCACTGTGCGCTGATTCATCCCCACACTCATTGGATGAGCGATATCAGAGGTAGACAACAGAGTAAGTGTACAATTGAACATTCTGGGTTTCTGACACACTTTGGCACAAGTTTAGGTTTTTTCTCTCTCTCCCTTGTAGTGATCTCAGTGTATTTCCCACACCTCACAGAACAAACCAGAGAAGCAGGAACCAAGTGAACATATCAACTTTTCAAGGACGCGTCAACTATAGTGAACAAACATCAACGCTTGTGACGAAAAAATCAACCAAAAATCAACGTAAAATCAACCTTGAAAATTACTATGCAAACTTTGTGAAGTTTCAAAACTAACATCACAACAGCCGTGACTACATTCCAAACTGACTGAATGGATGACATGAACCACTACACCGTCAACCCGGACGATCTGGGTGCTGTGATAGGAAACCTGGAGGAGGACGCACAATCCGCTAGTCCCTCTGAGAGGGAGATGGACCGGGTGGAAGAGGAGCTCATGGGAGCAAGCACGGAGGCAGACGCTCTGATGAAGGAGATTGAGCGACTGAGGCGGAGGTCAACCGGACTGACCAGAGCAACAACTGCCGTCACGTCAGGTTTGCAGGCCATGAACACAGCCACAGAACACGTGCGCAAGGTCAGTAATCATCGTTAGTTCGTTACGCTGAGATGGCAGGGCACTTGGCAGTGGTCGCATTCAATACAGATTGGTAGCATTGGGTGCAGTCCTGATGGCTTCCATACAGATTCTATGGAATCTAGGCATATCTGCATTCTGGAGCCATTGTTAATGGGCAATACAATATGGTGAGATTAAACTAAAAATGTCGCTCTCCCCCTCAGACTGACTCCAGGTTTTGTAAAATGTGACTCTTGACAGGTGTTTTCATTCATCTAAAGTATTCATGTATACAGGTATTTAAAGGTCATTTATTTTAAGTAAACAATAACTTGACTATCAATCATTTGATTCATTTCACCTCAAACATGAAAAAAAAAAATTAAAAAAAAAAAAAAAAAAAAAATGCACAGGAAATAGGAAAGGGAAAAAAACTAGAATGACAGAAATCAGTTGAAGTGGAAAAAAAATAAATGAAACCGATGCTCTGGGAAAAAATACGTCAATCCCCCTCATCGAATTGAAAAACCAACACGAATGTTCTTTCTACGCGAGTGTAAATGGTCTGAATGAATTCAAAAGCGAAAAATAATCATGCGAAGTCGATGCAATAAGTGAATAGACGACAGCGCAATCCGTCATTTGCCATTTCCGAAGCGTCGTCATTCGCATGCAATGAAGCCAGGCTCTGAATAGAACTTCTTACACAATACGTCCAATTAAAGCACCTGTATAACCGCCAATCAGTCAAAGGAGGTGATATCAATCATCTGAATAGGTCAGGCAGAGAAGTAATCACAGGACTTTAGTAGAGGTAGTGAGAAGGAAAAAAGAGGAGATAATTTGAGGCCCGTGAGTGGTGTGGCTGAGGTCCATAATTCACCTGTCCGCCATATCGTTATGGACGAACAACTTGATGAGCAGCCAACAGGTGTGCTTGCTCAGCCTACGAAGTCGCCAGATGTCGCCCTACACCTGAGCACACCTGCACCCACAACTCATCAAAAGTCATCCCAATGACAGTTCATTCTTCTTCTTCTTGGGAAAAAGCAAAGAAAATTGAAGAAATTGCTCAAATTTCACGGTCACGTGACCCTATGTATCGCATGCAGAGCAATGAAGCGTATTGAGTGGAGGGGGGAATGCTTTGAATGCAGGAGTCCTTTTGGGGCTAACACTGCTTTTAACGGTCACCTGTGACTAATTCAAATCTCTGTCCTGACATGAAGATAGGAAGAAGAGATTAGCACTGTACTCGCGCACTAGTGGGTCGAGGACATCCTTGCCCTGGGTGAACTTAATGTGGGGTGGCACTTCAGAATAACCGAAGTGCCCTCCAGTACAAGTAACAACACACAAATGGCATGCAATCGCTATACGCACAATGAACAATAAAGTCAAACAGAACATGGAAGAATTAGGAAATTAAAAATTAGGTCCCCTTCGAGCGTAACCAAATTTCAAATAATTGATGTGAATGCCCAGAAGAATGGTTCTGAAGATATTGCTTTTACAAATTGAATACAAAGTATTAAAGCGAAGACGATTGCCTTCAGAGAAATAAAAATGAGCATGCTGAACAAGGCCAAATGGGCTAGCTTAGTAAACTTCAGTTAGGAATCTGCTAGGTTTTGGTCATATTATGTGGGTCAATTGTGATTGAAGTATAACCAACAGTCCCACTCTCAAGTTGAATCAACATACCTAATTGCTAGTATCGAAACAACATATAAGGCAAGACATATCTAACAGAAGTTAGCACAGGGCGACATAGACTGATCAATTGCTGTCTCTGCAGTTTGTGGACTACTAGGCTTAGCTAGCTAGTGATGATACATCATAACTACAGTAACTACTGTATACAAAAGTCACAACATAGCTCAATCGTTTAAAGGCAAATTGCTAAATTTAGCTATAAAACATGCACTTGTGATTTATTCAATTCAACTGCTTTATTTTTTCCAACAAAGCTAACTTAGCTTGGAAGATTGAACCTTTGTTTTAGGCTTGGATGCTCAAAGAATTGAAAGAAATTGAAAAGTTTTGACTTTTGAGAATGAAAGTGAGGTCATATATTATGATATTGGCAGATTGCAGAGATTGAGAATGCAATTCAATCAAATAATTTCAATATACAATTTCATCAAATCGTTTGCCAAATTATATCAAAATCTGTGTCAGAACTCAGAAGCAATGGCAATTCTTTGTGTGGGTAGTTATAAATTTTTAATCAAAGTAATGAGCACTAAATAAATGACAGATTGAAATTCTCAGATCTCCAATTTAAAACTATCATTCATAATACTGATAACAGTGATCCCAATATTGTGCTGATCCTGAGTCAAACCACACACCACTCTGAGCCTCCCCTGACACCTCAAGTTCATTATTATAAATATAATTAATGCAAATCTGGAATGATTGTCACCAATGAAGCCCTGGTTTTAAGGCAATTAGTTTATTGGCCTCATTTAAGCCTTTTTGGGAATCATCATTCAATCATTTTCAAGTTATTGATCCTTCATGCTACCAAAACACTACAGTTGGGGTATGGACCCTGTCTAATGCTTACCATAACGTCATCATTCATTTGATTTTGGACTTTTTGGTATACTGAGTATTCAATTGACTTAATTTGGTATAGTTTAAAATTACATGCTGTTTATCACTTGACTATTAGAATGAAGATGCTATTATCTTATTAACTGCATGGGAGTTATAGCATTATTAACCTCATGATGATGGCATTTGATAATTTCAAAATCCCTCCTAATCTGGCGGTCTTCAATCCAAAATGGATAAAGCGATATCTTGGCCAACTGTTTCAAATATTTAATAAGGAAACATGGAAATGTGACTTTTTTTTTAGCTTTTCTTCTTCATTTCTCATGATTACAATCTGAAAACTGCAGACCCCATTTATTGATTCAAACAAGAGTGGGAAAATTCCTTGTAAGTTATATCCCTCACTCATTCAGTCATTGATAAAAGAATCTTCATGCTGAGTGCTCCACGGGCGCGAAGCAAAAGCAAAACAGAAATTATATAACAGCGCATATATCTAGTTAGTCTAAAGGTTTAAGGATTAGGGTTAAACAATCATCAGTTGTCGTTGACAAGTCACTCAATCATCAAATTATCAATCATTATCATGTGAATAAGAACTAAACTTGAAAGTTCAATAATCATTAATCCATGCATTGATTAAAATCACAATCTAAAAAAATTCTATTGACCAGACAATCAACGTTGGTATGAGATATAGAAAGGAACTCACCTTGATGTAGAGAGAGATCTCAGAATCATCCAAGAGGAGGATTTTGAAATTTGGTGCATGTTTTGTTTCATCAAAGTTTTTACATTTATCCGAATTCTTTCCCCTTTGAAGGAAACGGGGGAGAATCCTTGAAATCAGCGTCATGGCTGTTGCTAATGTCTTAAAATAACACAAGGAGGTGATCCAGAAATCCGCGAACGGCACACGAAGGCAGTGGTCACTGGACGAACTGTCAAACTGAGGCGACTGAGTGAATTTCTCAACTTCAACTTGTGAAAGGAAACTTTTCAAAACAAAGTTTCGAAGTTGGAGTGAATCGATTTCGGGGAGAAGGGATGAAATAGGGTTGGGAATTAGATATAACTAAGGAAATTCAGGATAGAAAACCGATCACAGCCATCCTGGTCACTCCTGGTCACCGAAATCCACGAGAAAACCGCTTCAACATTTGAATCCATCACATTTCAAAGTTTCCAACCAGCGAACTGTGACGCCGATGCGCATGCGTAGAAGAGAGTAACGCTCGGGAAACGTTTGCGTCAGAATGTTTGTTAACCTATTGGTGGTTTCGTTTATTTTAGAAGTATTAAAAAGTGCAAACTTAAAATCGTTGTTAGAATTATCATTTATCTGCTATGATGATTGCTGCAGAAGGGTATTTTATGTACAAAAATAATAAAAATGAAAAAAAACGCAAAAATAAGAAAATTGTTAACAGCAAACGTTTCCATCAACAGAATTTGAGCTGTGCGCATGCTCACACTTCCGTTTCCTCTTTTAGGTTTACACCCGATCTGTCAATATGGTGAGATTCTGAGTCCCTCGAAAAATCCGTCGATATCTTCCCTGTTATTGTCAATCGTGCTATGAAACCAAGTAATATATAATGGATAATAATTTCTACGGCTTTTGGATGTGTTTTTCTTGTGGATGCCTTCGTAATTTCAGAACTATCGACCCTTGGATTTGAGCGGTGTGTTGTAATTTGCGGCAGTTCGTGTTATCTTTCACGTTGGTTGCCTCGTACAATTACCCATGATTAATCTACTCTTCTGTTATATTCTTAGAAAATATATAGTGCCTCCTTATCGTTTGAACTTTGTAAAAATTCGTAGCCATCCCCATAGTTGTGAATCTTCAATCAACAGATTTCAGATTCTGTCAATCATCTCAATGTGTGACTTCAATATAAAATATTTACTATTCGTTTCTCAGAACTAAACTTGCCTTCCATTTCCAGGCGGACACAGATTTGCAAGAAGCTGCGGATAAGAGGAAGAAGAGGACCTTCCGTAAATACACCTACCGTGGTGTGGACCTCGACCAGCTCTTGGACATGTCCAAGTAAGTAATAGATCAATTCCTTTGACCATTTTACTGATAATGAAATTTGTAGTGAGCAGCTGATGGAGATGTTCCCCTGCCGTGTCCGTAGGCGCATGACCCGTGGTCTGAAGCGCAAGCCCATGGCTCTGATCAAGCGTCTGCGCAAGGCCAAGAAGGATGCTCCAGCTCTGGAGAAGCCTGAGGTACTTGCTCTAATTAGGGTTATCAGTATTATATCATTGATGTGTCTGCTCTCATGGAAATTTGTAATTATATTTTCTCATATATCACTACATCACCTTACTTTTCATTCTATGCGGCTGAATCTTGGTGCATGTTCAGTTAGCCCTGTCTCTATATCGAGTGATTTCAGTGCGTGAAGACCCATCTGCGTAACATGATCATCGTTCCTGAGATGATCGGCAGCATCGTTGGCGTCTACAACGGAAAGACCTTCAACCAGGTTGAGATCAAGGTGAGCGGTGGTTACTCTGCGTCTGTTCCTCCACTGACCCGTGTTTTTTTTTTCAGCCTGAGATGATCGGACATTACTTGGGTGAGTTCAGCATCACATACAAACCTGTGAAGCACGGTCGCCCTGGTATTGGAGCCACTCACTCTTCACGTTTCATCCCTCTCAAGTAAACATCCGCTCTCATTGTGGGCTGCTGTACAATAAAAGCGCTGTGGCTCAATCAACTTCTTCTTCTTGTGTTGGTTTTTGTGCTGATTTGGGGTTTATGTTTGCCTGTCTGGCTTCAGTTCCCATGCAACCTATTCTGGGTACAGATTCCAGAGTAAGCGCTAGATGGATTTTTTTCTTTCGTCTTTACTTGCGTACTCTGGCCACCATGTCTGCCAAACTCAATTGTTGCACTTGTTCTCGCTGATCAGCCACAAACATTACATGCATTATTTGTCAACTGCTTCTACTCAGACCAAACTTATTACAATACAGTCGGCCATCGTTAATCCGACTTTGCGTCCATCACAATGCTTTTTTTTTTTTTTTTTTCCGATTCCCTAATCTCTGAATTAGTTTCCCTTATTAATGTTGTTGTCCTTAAACAAACATGAAGGTTATTGTCCAGAAAACAATGTTTGTTATATTTAAAGCATAGATCAAATACACCTTCCTGCTTTGATAAAGTGGCAAAAATATATCGTCAACGCAATTGAGGGGTTTCTTTAACGAGAGATCGATAAGGTGTCCGACAAATGCACGACATAATGATTAATAAATGTCGACGCAAAGGGTGTGACTTGGCGCTGAATGCAAGTTTCTCAATTATTCTTGGACGTAAAGTGTGCAACATATGAAAACATTAATTAATGGACATCACGATCTGTGTGTCCGATTGGCTGATCTTGATGAGCAGGAGCAGTTGGGACTGATTAACATGGCCTGAAGTGTGACTAAGCGTATGAGCTCTTCTGTTAAAGGGCTAGAGTTACCATGATACATGCTAAGCATAATGAGGATCTACACAACAATACACAAATATTCCGTGTGAAAAAAAAAAGTTTGTGCGGTGAAAAGTGCTTAAAAGGAGCTCCAAACATCATCGCGGAGGAGTCGACATTTAGCGATGGCGTACTAGGGGGCACGATCTGCTGAGCATCAGAAGCGAGAATGCATGCAAATCCCTATCTTTCGCTGCATGAGGGAGCTAACTTTTGATTACAAACAGGCATGCACGCACAGTGGCGTTATCGCCAAATCTGCAGCATCAAATCTAAACATTTCTGAATATGTCAATAGATTTCAAAACGTTCCATAGAATTATTTCGAACACGATTTTCCTTTTCGTTTAACAAAATTGTACAAGAAAACCATACAGCGTCTTCGATTTTTTAACGCATTTCGGTGATCTACACGTACCGACTCCACATCAGTTATTAGCTTCGCTTTTATGTGCATTAATTGGTGCAATCATGCCAAATATTAGCTGATATAAACCACCACGTAATTGATTAAATTGTGCGTCATTCCTGAGAAATTAATCTTCATTTTTGAGCACATAAAGATGATAAGCCGTCAGAAGTAAGCGTAATCGAATACCGGTGCATGTATAGGCTACATTGGGAAACGATAATAAGTTTGAGAGAAGAAAATAGGCCGACCACTTGTAAAATAAATGATGCATCAATCATCAATGTCCGGTGTTATATTATGTACAAACTTTTGAAGAAAAATATATTGTTTTATTTTTCAAGAATTTATCTTCCTGCAAAAACAAAATTTGTTGACATAAATTCATGAACTCCGTTATAGGTCGAGACGCACAGCTCAGAATTGCGTGCAAATCGAGTGAGGAACAGCGCACGCACACCCCCAGCGTGTCGCTTGATGGAGTTGATGCACATAAATATAAATGCAATTTTCAGCTAGTGCATATGCACGTACCATGGAACACTGGAATACAAATCAATCAAATAACGAGCATCATTTAGTTCGATTCAATATTATGCTGTAATAGTAGGTTGGATGTTTCGTTACCCGATGACGGCGGAAGGTACAACACTGGGGATATTTTTGCGCTTGAAAAGTGTAGTCACAGTAGTGCTATTTCTCGGACAGCCCTATATGAATGGATGGCGTTATATTTGTGTTTGCTTGTGGTAATAATCATGATACAGTCTAATAGAACATGTCACTATGGTGACGCAAACTACGTAGTATTATAATTACTGTATATACTTGCATGCACTCCAAACAAACGTCTTCATAAAATTCAGCTCGCCGCCTCCCGTCTTCCCAAAATACCAGAGAGCTAAAATTTCAGGACTGTACGTAACAACACCCACAGGACAGGTTCGAGAGTCTTATCGGGAAATTTGGCCCCAAAATGCTCTCGTGTGTTATTGGCGTGTGATTCAGAGAACTTGGAATATCTGACCATGAAAATCGAACGTTTTTATTTTGACCCCTTGTCGATTGTTCCTCCAATTAACCTGAAGGTAGTGTATCCCTTATGAGCAATTTAGCGACCATCTAGAATTTTAATTTCAATGACTTATTTTGATTCATATGCTGAGTGGTGACCCTGTATCAAGAGACCATCACTTGGGCATGCAAACATTACACGTATGTTGTCGTCGGTCGCATAATGTCTGGTTTTCTCAATGGTATTATGAGAAATATTAAAAAACTAAAATAAGGAGCTTGAAAGACGTAAATGTCTTTGAATAACTTAGGTATACATGTTTTCAATGTTATGCAAGAAATAAATAGTATGCATCACAAAAAAAAAAAAAAAAAAAAAAAAAAAATAATGATAATAATAATAATATAAAATGACGAAGTACAATGTATGTACTGTGTTCGGACTTTTTTTTCTTTAAATTCGTGAATAAAACACATGAATGTGAAGGAGGCAAAGCCTATAAAATACATTCAACAAGTACATACAATTTTGTGTAACAAGTCGGACATGATAAGATCCATGACAACGGCAAATAGAGGTTAAAAGACAATGGTTATTTACATCATAATTAGAAAGTTTGCGCTGATGAAATTCACTCAGTTTTGTTTTAAAACGAGGTGAGTTATACAATTTCCATATTTCAACCGGTAAAATATTCCACAATTGAGGCAAGCGATTGGAATGGAATGCTTTAAAATGTTCGGTTCTTGAAAATGCTTCATTAAAAATCAAACCATTATGAGAACAACGGAGATTTGCATGACTAGAGTTTACCTTCAATTTGACACAATCGCTAAAATGAACATTAATAAGACCATTCATATATTTATATATTTACATATAAACATTATGTCAGAAATCTCTGTACGATAAAAAAAAAAAAAAAAAAAAAAAAAAAAAGTAAAAGTTCCAAGGTCATTCTTCTCTGCTGATATGATTCATCGTTATATAAAATATATCTTGTTATTCGACGCTGTACAGACTCAAGAAGTAATATATCTTTCTTTTAATACGGTGACCAGATCAGTGAAGCATATTCTAATAAAGGGCGCGTTGGCGTCTAGTATAATAGAAGTTTGTATAATAGATCTTTTGATCATACCACACACGCGGTTAGATTTGGCAACTATAGATTTTATGTGTGAATTAAGACAAAATTTCATAATAAAAAAAAACCACAGGATTTCGAGATCGAGTAATCGTTAAAAGCTTGCATTTCATAGCGTTGAATTTCATGCTCCATTTCATGCTCCATCTGAGCAGATTACTCAAATCTATTTGTAGCTTTTGACAACCTTCGATTGATTTGATTTCTTAAAATTTTTTTATATTCGTACGAATGCAAACAAGGCAGTTGTAGAGTTCGTTAAAACAGGAGGCATGCGTGTGCATTAATGAGATTCGGATTATCAGAAATTCAGAAGTACGTGCACCTGACTACTGACTGTGCCTCGACGAAAGTAATAAGCAGACAATGCACGTTCATGTTCTACGCGCCAACATTGTGCAATTTTATATCGGATCATTTCCGATTATTTACATGCTTGAGTGCATGCATCATGCACTCATGCATCATGAAGAAGAAGAATTTTTTTCTCCAAATCATCTGCATACATTAATTATTTTTCTTAATTACAATTGTATAGATAAGGAGGTGCAGTCCAGAGAAGCAGTTGCTTATCGGGCTGGACAGCACTAATGCGTCATAATAAAAGAAAAAGTAAAAACTCATTGTTTATAATTGCTTGTTAACAAGTTCATCAAATGTAAGTTATTATGATATAGTATGATATAGTATATAGTATGACGCATAGAAGCGCATGCACCATTGTGTTTTATAAATGAATAAAAATATTACGCGTATTAATTACTGTACTCGCATGGTTGTCACAGCATTCAGTACAGTATGCCCGCGTGATCATAATGTTCTATTTATCCAGGCACGAAGCATTTATCCAGATCAAATCATAACGCACTTTGCACGCAGCACCATCTAGCGAATGCAACTTGAGCTAGCTGTTACATAACTTGTGAGTGAGCATGTTTTGCGTGCCTGCCAACAACAGAGAAAGCTTCTCCTCTTAAAGAACCGCGGTTTGTCAGGTGGGTTCAATCGTCGGCCGCGTTTGACCAAGAGGCGATTCACACGATTCGAGACTGTTGCTGATCATCGCTCGCTTACAATCATAACAATGCAAGCTATTGTCACGAACAGGTGTAGTTTTGACTAATTCTATAGCTGCTAGCACAGATTCTCGGGCGAGGTCTGTATACCCATTGGGCTCGCTGTAGTATGTCAGCTATATAGCTGCTTAATTAATTTGTATCAAGTCAATATCACTGTGATAATATCAGTGCTCACTGATCAGTTATGAGGTTATGCATTGTCAACTTGTAAAGATCATGTCAGATCATGTATTGTTTTAATCCTTATATCACTTGATCACTGCTTTGTTTTTCTGCTCAAGGTGCAACATTTATCATTTCTACCCTTTCTATCACCTTAAGACCTTCTTCGCTAATCCTGTTTTTCTCAAATTATAATCTTATTGTGTAACTTGTTTTGGTACGATCACGAGTGACCTCGATGTACACAGGGCTAGCGTTTTGAATAAATACCGGCTGCAGCTAGCAGTCGGGGGAGTATCTTTGGAATTCGTCTCCAGTTGTTCATCCGTTGTTATCCTAGTCTGCATATTAGCGCGCCTTTGTCCACGCGACTCAGAGCTAATATATTCGGGGCTAGAAGGAACCGAACTTTACATTGGCGAGCTCGCCAGGACCTCTTCATCACTCATCTAGGAACAATGGCAGACGAAGCAGTACCAGTTCACCAGGCACGATCGAAACGGCCTTCCAGCGGATGCTAACCAGAGAAACGGGAGGTGAACGCTTTCGGCACTTGGAACCGGTTGAGGAACCTATGGAGGTGGCTACAACAACACCAGCACGAGTGAGTGAAACGAATCAAAGCACCCACAACCCCTACCCTCCCCTCACCAAGCTAGTTACATTATGCCATCAGCAGATTTGGGGTACGTGCGGCGCCCTAGCGGGCATGATAACATTGGTTTGTCTAGACAACTTGAACAAATTGCGACTGAGATTGCAACATTAGAAGCCAGTCGGAAGGTTAATAGGTCGAGAGCATGGGGTAAAGAAATGGGTCGCAAACCTTATTCTGCCGCTGACGGCAGAGATAGGCGAGCACAAAGAGAGACGCGCACTTGTCACTATTGTCAAAAAATCAGGGCACGTAGAGAGAGATTGTAGGAAGTTTAAATGTAATCAAGATCATAACGTTTATCAACCATTCCCCCGCCAGCCTTTAAACTAGAGGCCACCCGGGGCCACCTTGATAGTGTATCAGCGGTGGTCAGGCCTCGGGTTATGCTTACAATTGGAAGCACGAATATGCATGCACTTTTAGATACTTGTTCTTGTGTGACAATAATCTCCTATAAAGTCTGGCGAACGCTTAACTTACCAATGATAAATGATGGACAAGAAAGTCCAAATGTCCTTTCAGCTACAGGGCATAAATTAAAAATGATTGGTCGAACTATATTGCCAGTTAACGATGGATTGCTTAAGTTGCATGCACATATTGTTGATCATGATCACTTTTCGGCTCCATTATTAATCGGAATGGACTCGATGCACTTAGGCAAGGCTCAATTTGATTTTGCACAAAATAAGTTCGAATGGTATGGACGAAGATTTGATATGTGGGGTCCAGCTAAAGATTCGTTTGACGCTGAAATTAATGCACTTGGGGTAAACCAGGCCATTGAGGTACCTGAAGTAACCAACGCTGCAATACAACAAGTTTTGTATGACTATCGCGAGGTTTTTGGGGAAATTAAT
>KB298910.1:214153-280592 GCA_000328365.1 Capitella teleta | reverse complement strand
GACGAGGGAATATTGACTGATGGAAGAGCGCCAGCGCTGTTCCCACTACTGCTACCACACCCTCCGTACTGATTGATGCTGTTCAGACAAGTGCAGTTCTCGGTGGACAAGTTAGAGGCCAGAGACTGAAGTTTGGATGACCCCAGGGAAGTATCTTGTAGATCACTTGAGCAGAAAAACACTTAAAATTGACAATCAATGGATGGTGATACTCACTTTCGATTGGTTGCCTGTGAGATTTTTGTGAGGAGATAATCTGCAACCTCTGTTGGAGCTAATCGTTTCTCCATGACCTTCTCAGCATCAAGAGACTTCACCTAGAATGAAGCGATACAGAGATCCTAAAACAAATGCATCCACTACTAACCTTAACTGTGGCTTCCAAATCCTTGAAGATAACCAGATGCGAGATTTCATTCGCTCGACAGTGATTCTGAACGTCCTCCAGAAGCTGCGTGGCGTCCAAATGCAGTTCCGCATGCAGACCCGCAGCCCACAGATCCTTGATCATACTCATTTTTTCCCGCAGCATGGCTTTGTGGCCGATTGAGCAAACTAGGACATCACAGCGAGTAGGAAGTGAGTTGTCACAGTCACCATCAAGTTGAGCAGCAAGGATTTTATCAAAGGACAGACTGATACCGACGACACACTGGAAGACAGGAGCGCTGCCGGGTTTGCGATACCGGGAAATCAGAGCATCGTAACGACCGCCGGCTGCAAATACATCCAACAATGTCCGTTTTTTGCGGCGCACATCTGCGACAACTTGGTAGATAACCCCAGAAAATTGATGTACACTGTACACTAAGCCAACGGCTAGCACAGGCTGAGAATACGATTAAAATATGAAGATTAAATCATAACAATACAATTACCTCAAGAGAACATCCCATCCGCTGGGCATGGCTAATAATCGCCTCCATCTCGTGCAGCCCTTTCTTGGCCAAGGAAGCCGCCGGGCCTTTAGATTTGGTGATTTTGCGAAGGAAGCTAGAAGCTTGGGCGTATGGCCTCTCGATCTGAATGAAGGAGTTCAGAGCGTCAACCGTATCATCACTGAGGGAGAGACTGCAGAGACGAGTTTGAATCTGGAGTTTGCGATGTTTCTCCTGTTGACTGTCACTGAGGATGGCATGAACTTCAGAGTGGAGCTCCTCAGCTATCCCACAATGCACCAGGATGGCTCTGAGCAGAGCCGTGTGGTTGATACGCAGGTAAAAGTTTCGCCCCTGGAGACGCGGAAACTCAGCGATGATCTCAGAGACCACGCATAAAACTTCAGCGTCCGGCACGAGGCTGGCCGTGTTTGGTGTGACTACATCGAAAGCGCAGGCGGTCAGTTCGCGCGGGTGCAAGCCATGAAGTCTGCTCTCCCTGAACACCCGCTCCATGGTGTAGCGCTTCAGATGACTGACACCATGCCGAGCGACATAGCGAGCAAACGACGCTCTGAGATCATAGGGGAGCCCAACGATGCTCCCGCTGTGGTCCATTAAACGAACATGAGATTCATTAACGTTAGCGTCACATGGCATAAGTAGTGGGGAAGTAAGGCGGACTGCCCCGTGCCTCCTGAAAACCCGCTCCAGGACATCCGTAACCTGATGTTGAGCTAGCAACGGCCGAAGACTCCAGTTGCCAACAGTCTGAGATAAAGATTTTTATCATGATATTCAAGAATTCAAAAGTACTTACTCGGTAGAAATCGCTATCGTAAGTGAAATCCATCGCAGGGGTCAAAGGTTGAGAGAACACTGCATTCAACATGTGTTTGTAGCATTTGGATTCCGGGTTCGCTATAGCAGAGCGGAGAACTTCATTGAGCTCTGCCTCCTGCAGAGGGGGCGGGGGAAGGCGATCTGACTGCAGGAGCTCCTTGCAAGTTGGTCTCAACATTGGATTATGATTGAGTAACCATCTAACAATCAACGCCTGTATCAAATGTAAAATTTTCTTCTTTTTTTTTCCCTTCCAAGGATCGTTATTTCACCTGATTCTGCAATGTGGCCTCATCAAAATCAGCCGGTAGCTCAATTGACGGCTGGCGGAGATTAGTGAGGATCTTCACTCTCTCCATGCCTGTGTTCAGAGGCCGGTAGCACATCTCAAAAAACATGATTCCTAAACTGTAGATATCCACTTTCTACAAACAAAACCCAAATTATTATTTGTGAAATTCATATAATTATCAAAATACCTGATTATAATGTGTTCGCTTCTGCGTATCGGACATCTCAGGGCTGACATACAAAGCGGTTCCCACTTTCCCTGTCAAGCCTCCCCCATCGTCCATGCTATCTGATTTAGACGAGACACTCAGCTTGAGCTCACAGGATACGGACGGATTGATCGTCAAGTCAACCAGAGTATTCTGTTGCTTAGCAATGATATCCGTGGTTGCAAGACCAAAATCACCAATTTTAACATGATCGTTGGAATCCAAGAAAATATTCACAGGCTTCAGGTCTCGATGAATCATGCCCTGCATTTTAAATAATATTTAAACTGATAACTGATGAGCTAAAAATCAAGAAAAGAGAAAACCTGTTCGTGGATGTGCAGAAGTCCCTCAATGATCTCACGGAACAACTGCCATACACGATCAACATCTTGATAAACGCCTGCGTCTATTACATTACGGAGCGTACTCTTCTCACAAAACTCCATCTGTAGCAAAGGAAATATAGCGCTGATCCAAGAGACAGGCGTACAACATACCTGGATGTAGAGAAATTTCAGACGGGGCGTTTCCTTGACGTCTGGGCTTTCTCTGTGCTCTTCGTAGGCCTTCTCCACTATCTGCTGTGATGAAGTCTAAAAACCAAAAGTATTAACAGCCAAATTCATATCGAAATCCGACCTGTAAGGAGACTTGATCGGGCGACCAATCAACATTCTGTTCAAAGTCAATTCCATCATCATCATCATCATCATCATCATCGTCATCATCAAAAGGCCTGCACACAATTTTTGGGTGAAGATTTCTGGTTAAATTGACTAAAATTAACTCACAAGAAAGAAGTTCCAAACACATCTCCTGAATCAGAATCATCAAAAGAATCCTCCTCCTCCTCCTCCTCCTCCTCTTTACTTTCTGAAATGGAATCACCCCACTCGCTATACCCGCCAGCCGGGGAGGGGGCGGAGAGCGCTCCAAAGGGATCGGGAATTCCAAGACTGTTCACCATGACGGAATCGCGTCTCGATTGAGGCGGAGAGTTTTTCTGAGATGGAGGAGACGCAGATGATCCGGAGTGGATGGTGGTGAGGGTAGAGGCGAGAGAATCCTGGGGAATTGGCTCATTGCTGCTTTCGATCCATGAGTTGTAATACCTGTTACAGAACACCTCAGATATGATGTTTTGGAGGAATGGAATCTTGATACCTGACAACATTTTCATGGTTCAATCGGGAGAGGAGTTTAACTTCTCTGGTAATTTTCTTTGTAAAGTTTTTCCGATTTGGTATCAAAGGGATTCGCTTGATGGCGTAGTAGCGACCGTCTAGTTTATTGCGGACCTGTGTGTACAAATAAATTGTAGCCAAAATTTTGAAAAAATCATCCCGCACCTTAATGACATCACCAAAACCGCCCTTTCCGAGCCACTTCAAGACTTCGAATTCAGAGGTCAACCGTGATTGGCCGTTGCCTTTGAGGTTCTGAAGAAGCGGAATTACTATTTCTTCTTCCTCCTCTTCTTCTTCCTCATCTTTTTTCTGTCTATCTTCACCTAAGATGTACAGGATTATATTTTAACTGCAATGAGAACTTTGTAATAATACCATTCTGATCCTTATGATTTGCTTCGGGCTGAATGTAAAAGGGAGTTTTCACGAAGGAATGATCAGAAAGCTGGCTGATCGACCACCGGTGATGCTCATCATGAATCAAACATCTGGGAAGATTATTAAAAGGAAATTCAGCTGAAAAAAGAAGAAAAAAAAAAAAAAGGGACTAACTTAGTCAGAAAATCTTGGAATTCTGCAGGGAGCGAAGACGGGACTTCAGGGAGATCGGAAACGCTTTTCCCCTCAGCCAATGAGAGCAAGAGCATACCCTGCAAGATGAGTATATAATTAAAAATAATGATAAAATCAAAATAAACATACCATTCGGTAGACGTCGGCTTTCTTTCCTCCGCGTCCAAGAGTGACCGCTTGACCGCCGTCAAATTTGACCCCTGGACGACCAGAATCAGCCTCGCAAACCAAGTCAGCTAATCTGTTAACGAATAAAAATTAAATTTAATTAACATTTGTTACTCTACACCACCTTTTGCCGATGCTATAATCCGTGAGTCGAACTTTTCCTTTAGAGTCTAACAGAATACTGGAAGCCTAGGTAGATAACAATGTTATTAGATGATTGAGCGTAAAAAAGCGAGTATAACTAGCACCCTCAGATCTTTATGGACAACAGCTTTGTTATGCAGATACCCAAGTGCTTCTAGCAGTTGACAACAATAGACTGTTATCCGCTCCATCGGCAGAGGCTCCGCTTTCAGTAAGGAATAATTCAGATTACCACCACTGGCAAAATCCATCAAAATCTGCCGTTGAAAAAGATAAAATTAATCCCTCAAAAACAAGTTGGAAAAATAAATCCCTCACGTATAGAGTGATCATTCCGTTCTCCTGTTCATATTTAACAGCTTGATAATGTACGAGATTTGGATGGTGAAGTCTGGAGAACGACAGCAGCTCTTGTTCAATGCTGGTCAACTATAACTTTGGTTAATAGCATTATGATGCACACAGAAAAGACAAACCTGCTTCAGGTATTTGGAGCCTTCCTTCTGGTCTTCTTCTTTCTCTTGAAGATTTAGTTTGCGTTTGAATGATCGCCATTTTATGTTCCATTCAACGATGGCAACTAGTTCTCCGGTCTGGGTGTCCATTCCAGAATACACGGTGCTACCTCTAGCACTGTGACCTGCATTGAACACTGGGAGATAGATACACAATGCTACTCATCCTGCTTACCTAAGCATGCCCCACGATAGACTGTACGTTCTTTTTTAGAGTCAAATGCGAGGGTAGAAGTTCCTTTGTGGTAGTCACAGCCACCGTCTCCTTCACTGGTACGGTGGTGAACAGGGGTGCTTGTTCGCCTGACGATAAGGATTAAAATTAAAATGATAAGAGGATCAAGTTAAGTTGCAGGCAGATTGTGATCAGCACGACAAGCAAAACGACTAACTCAAAATGAATTAAAACAGGGAAAAATTCAAATTGGAGAACCTAGAAATTAGGTTCTCTTGCCAAAATAACCCTGATCCAAATTCTCCCATTTAGCAAGCTAGTGTAAGAGTTAAAGACAAAAAAAGTACCTCATAACTATATATGCCTGTCATAAAGCTTCCTTTGCATGCAGATATCCAAGGGAAAGTTGTTATCCAACTAAATAAATAAGTTTCACATATGAAGTAACATTGAATCAACGATAATCCACCATTGTTGTATTACTACGCAGAAACAAACCAGATAACACTAGACATACTATGCACACACAAAATAGTCCCTCAACATAGACGAACAAAACCGCATAATAATCTTACACAATACACGTATTGATGACCTCAAGGTTAGGGGTCGAGGCACGTAGTGGCAAATTGTCTTTGGAAATGGTAATCGACGGTCATTATTCCCATGCAAGTCGACAGCAGAATTTGGGGTTCGAGTTGATTCGGCAAGTGCTCCAGGAAGTATAATATGAAATTAAGTAAGGGGATATAAACCAGAAGTAAAAGCGAAGAACATTATATCGCAAGCGGAAGATAAAATTTGAGTGAGAAGCAAAGAGCCCAATAAACGTGCTCCATGCAATCCACTCACATAAAACCATTGGCATCACAACTGCAAGACAAGATTCCCATGAACCCTGACCCAAGACTAACACAAGACTGACTGACCTTCTTCTCTCGGGATGAATAAAACTTCCGTTATTAGTCGCTTGCCTCGCATCGGGAGACATCGACGACCGAGTTCTGAATCTCTGCTGGGAATCCATTGCGATAGGCGTTATTTTTCCCATGGATTCCGGAGTAGACGGGTCGGATGACGTGCTCCTGCGATCTATCCCCGCCTATATGGAATTTATAATAAAGGAAGGTACAGGAAAGAATGGCGCCCACTTGTTTTGCTATTTCTCGCTTCCGTCTTGTTTGCTCTTTCTTGGCTTCTTGTAACTTCAGGATTTCTGCCTCGATTTCTTCCCCTTGTTTTTCTTCTCTTTGTCGTAGAATTTCCTGTTGTCGATCCCTCTTGCGTTTATTTTCTTCGTCTTGCCGACGTTGATTACGCAACATTTGCTCGTGGAAAGAGGTAGGCGGAGGGCAGTTGTGAGTGTGTAGAAAGCTTTGAATGTGCTGGCATAACTCCAAAATCATCACCTAGAATTCAATCGGAAATTCAGATTTTATTGCAGTCATTACGGGTGCTACCTCTCCAATGAGGGACTTGGCCAAATCTTTCAATTCTGTCAGTAGTTTTGAGACCAACTGGTATGAGAGTCCATTTGGTTTTTCAAGTTTGAGCTCCGGCATCCTAAAGAAAAAGGATAAAATTCATGCACTGATTTAAAGTAAAATACACGTACTGTTCAGGGTAGGAATTGGAGCAGACGACGTGCAGAATTATTGAAACATGGGCTTCCTCCGCGTGCATGCTCTCCTGTGGACGCAGCAATATCGCCAAATCGAGAGGCCTCCATACCTGCCAAGGTGAATAGTACAAATAATGAGTCAATCAAGCCAGTTAAGAGTGAAATTAATAATCAAACCCTTCAATTAATTCTAATTCAATTTTGCGGAGCACTTGTCATATCAACCCTGACCCCAAACCATGGAATTGGGGGGAGGGTCCCGCCATCGCTCTAAAAAGGGCGCTATGAATTTTTAGGGGTATAAGAGACAAAAATGGCGAATGTTTTTTAGGAGAAAGTTAGCGATTTGCGTATGTCTCCACCTCTTGTCTAGTAGCCTTGCACATCTCCGTCGTTGTATGCTTTTGCTGGGAAGAGAGGAAACATGCAATTATTATGAGTGAAGATAAACTGACTTGTGACGGAATTCGATCTCGAACCGTACACCTCAAAGCACCACCGGTTTATCTGATTGCGCCAGCGCGGAATTCGATAAAGGTGTTGAGTTATGTGTTACCTGATAAGATGTGTGGTATTGGAGAAGCACGTGGCTTTGTTGTGTCACGTGACAACCATTTAACTTGGCTTATGTTGAATGTATTCTTCCGCGTTCGTGGGTCCGGGTTAATATGACAAGTGTACCAATTTTGCTAATTGTCACAGGGTTAGCCGACTTAGCGCTGCACCGGGGGGAGAGTATCATCAGTATGCATATCTGAGACTGATCGATATCCATCAAAGTAGCACAGATTCTCAGGCGAGGTCTGTATACCTCGCCCGACGGTAAACCGCTTCTTTTCGCGTCTACTGGCAGCGAGGCTCCACACTCAGCCGAATGCATGATAAATATAGACATATTATCCAACAAATCCTTGTGTTTAATCGCTCCAGACGTTAGATGGTATATTTATGCTCCAAGAAAAAACAATATGAGCCAGTACCATCATGTCGAACTTACATTAATTAAAACCCGCAACAAAATATCACTTCGTGAAGAAGTAAACAAACGCCATTTTGTGAGTGACGTCACTCAGCGCATGCGCACTGCATTGTAAACAAGCGCACATGCTTCACTTTCCCGCTCAAACTTCTCTCACGACTTTCGAATGAAAATGAATAAAATTGTTCATATACCGATTGGAGATGCAGAAAATATTGCGTACTAATAATTAATATGTATTCCTTTGTGAAGACTCGGTAAAAATTACGTGCGCAACTGCAAGGGAAGATAGGCCGCATGTTGAACTGCTTCGCGCGGGAAAATTGTATGCGCATGCGTGTATGTTTACTTTGCACTACGCAGGCGCAGTGCTCTGGTTTATTTATAACACGTGGGGAGCAGGTCATGTGACAACAATCGGAAAGCGGAGAGAAACCTGTAAAGTCACTTTTTTTCGTTGCGGATCCAGTTTATGGATCCGCAGTAGGCAGTAAGTAGGTTTATGGTACTGGTTTCGAAAAAAATTTAGTACAAGCGTCTACCTGGTATGGCTCTGCAGACGCTGGTGCCTTCATAAATATAATTACAAGCGTGGAATTCTAGAAATCGTGGTTCGCGAACTGGAGTTTAATGCGTTTACCGTACAGCGAGACCCATTGGGCTCGCTGTAGTATGTCAGCTACCATCAAAGGTATCGTTCCCATTTAGAATCTAAGCCAATAGTTGAATTACACGTTTGAGCTCTTAGCTGTAGTATCCCAAAGACAGCCTAGACCTCTAAATAACAAATTAGCGGCATGTTAACTCTCTGAAAGTTGGATCCTTACTTTCCATGCCTCAGACTTTCTCAAATCTGAAACATCGTCCATGTAAACAGCGAGCAATAACTGCAATTCATTTTCTTGTCTCTCTTCGACAGTTCCTTCACTTGACGCTTCCATGGTGGATGCAAATCTTCTTCGATAGTATTCAAACGCATCTACTATTTACAGAGTCGTAGCCGAGAAAAGTAGAAAATTATGTGATGTACTCAAGAGTTTCAAACTCAGAAATTGAAACCTGTCACTGTGAATAAATAGTGAAGACCTAAAGTAGGCCAACCTATCAAAGCTCTATGGTTGGCCAGCAACATCAACTTCGATTGATTCCACTGTAAACTTCTTAGGAGAATCAGTTGCACCATAAATTACTCAAATTAGTATTATTGAAATGAATTCAGATATATGCATCTGTTTAATCTGCAGATTTTCAGTTTTACCATGCAAACATATGATATTACTTCACAACATTTTTGTCAACCATAAAACCAAGATGTGACATATGAGGACCTAGTGGTGGCGTATGAAACCCGATTATTGCTTTAATACGACTATGATGATGCAATCACTTCTGTGAAGTATACAAACTTACAAAGTGGGCCAAAAGTACTTGATGTATTCAATATTACCGATCTCAATTATTTTCAATGGCACGTACTGCACTTTTTCGACAAAGTGTTACAAAGAGTTACAAAACAACCATTTCTCTGGACATGTCTGTTTGAAAGGCAGAGACTGAATGTTTTTAAGAACGGACTCAAGAATGTCTTTTTATACGTGCTTTTATACTTGATTTTTTTTTTGTGCTTTTATCTTATGCATATAGAGCATATAATATATGTATATTCGCTTTATAAAAAATGTATTATATTATTATTATTAAAACAGGTCACAGAGTGAAAGTTATGCAAATATTTTGTTTCGATTTCAACTATTTCTATTTCAATTTCGTCGAAATCTTTAATAATAATAATAATAATAATAATAATAATAATAATAATAATAATAATAATAATAATAATAATAATAATAATAATAATAATAATAATAATAATAATAATAATAATAATAATAATAATAATAATAATAATAATAATAATAATAATAATAATAATAATAAAATTTATTCAAACACGTGCGATTTGGCGAACAGTGGCAGTTGGTGGTGACTGAAACAAAGATGTTTTTGTGTCACTTGCAATCGAATGAGAACGTAAAGAGAGAGAAAAAAAAGGTAATAATTATAATTATAATAGTGAGAGGAAAGTCGAAAACAAGAAAACGAAAAGCGATTTCAAAAAGAAGGCACCCATCATTCGGCGATATTTTCACTTTTGGTGGCAAAGAGGTCCCTGGACCACGGAAAGGGTCTGTTGTTTGTTGTTTAATTGTTCTCGAAATAAATAGGTTTCCATAAAGATGGCAGCTTCCATGAGCGGAAAAGAAATTCACTTAGGGAGAACTGATGATACCCATGAATCTAAGGATACTCTGGATCCAGAAGAGTACTCTTTGCGCAAACGCCTTCCACGGAAACTACCAAGGAGGAAAAACGACGTCTACGTCAATTCTAAAACTAACTTTAACGGTAGGTTTAACCGAGAATGAAAGTGGGCGATAATACAGACACTTATCATACGATTTCCCTATTGGGAGAGTTTTGACGTTCGCTGTTTCCCCCATGCGGCGATAGCTCATCAATACTGTCAATCATTACCAGCATCTCAGGAATATGTAGGTCAGTCTGTGTCATAATTCCTCTCATGTAGGTACGCATCAGGTGAATTTTGGGGCTCCAGGCTTCAACATTACAGAAACTGAAGCCTTGCAAGTTGAAGGCGAGTGAAGCCCCTCCCCTGGCTTGATTGAATCAGGGTAGCTCTGCGATTTACGGCGGTGATGACACAGCACTTTCTTTAGGGTTTGCTGTATAGGCCTGTAACTACAAGTATTGCTCAGTATGCATAATAATAGGAAAGGTGTACATTTCTGCCGGGTGTTGCCCAACCTACGGAGGTAGCTTTTTCTTTATTCATTAATGAATTAGTTCTGCATCTTAATCAATTTCATTTCCTCTTTCAGGTCAGATGGCAAGATGTCAAAAGCTGCTAGATGCTGGATTTCATGAAGTCTACATCCATGGATTGGGTGTTGCGATCAACCACGCTATTAACATTGCTCTGCAGTTGAAGTCTCGCAACATGGACGGTTTTGTCATTTCTGCCAACACTTCCACCGTGGATGTTGTTGATGACTTCGAACCAGAGACGGAGGAAGGAGAAGCCAAGACGCAGCAACGCTCAGTGTCCGCCATTCATATTAAAGTGTTCCACCCTCAACTTTCTGCTGAGGCTCAAGCGACACACTCATCCAAAACCCCAAACTCTAAACGCAAGCGAAAACGACAGCCAGAAAAGCCGTCATGATTGAATAAATGTCTTTTAATGTTTTATTTGTGCTCCTTCTCCTCATCATATTAACCTGGAGTGGATGTCAAGTTTTGGCGTTTACCATTGGACTAGGGTTAAGCATGGGTCTGATCATGTGGGATACCCTTGTGGTTACTGTATATCAAATACTGGTAGTGTCTAGTAGGCATAAAGGCTTGGTGAGTTATAATGCCATAGGTAGACATGGGGTCCAGGTCTTAAATTCCATTGGTGCATTTATAGTTGTATACGTACATAACTGATATACTCTTACTGTACTGTTCATTCAAAGTCCACCGTCATAACGCATTAGATGAATTTATCAAAATCATAACGTTGTTTCAATCCCAAATCATAATGTGTTTTTAAACGTTAATTTTTATATCTTTATCATGTTATCTAATTGTTATTTCGCAACTTATTCGTTACCATCAATGAATTTCGGTTGAAATTGCCCTCGGTGAATGTCTGCCGACCCTGAAACAATGAAAGTGTGTCAGTCATCATAACGCTCATTTATACATCATAACGTTCGGCCCTCATCTGTATCATAACGTAAAATATAAAATCGTTGCATTACTTTGTCACAGATGCATTTGAAATTTTTCAAATCAAATCACGAACAGGTAGCGGACTTCACAATTTTACAGAGAACAGTTTGCTACTGCACAAAATTTTAATATAATAAAACACGGCCATAATTCCACACACACTCATTTCTGCATTTCGTGTCATAAATTCATAGCATAAAATTCATAGCTTGTAAACCATAGTCAGTGAAGGAAAATACTGTAGTCATCAACCCTGAGGGAGCATCATTGCATTATACGCACTAGACCTGGGATCGGGCGCCATTTTGAATCCAAAATTATTCGGAGCCATTTCTCGTATTATACATGGGCGAATCCGCTATACAAGTGACTCTTTTAAATTAATAGTCACCGTCACACCATTATATTTGCAATTGATTAGCATTCTTCTTCTTCTATGTGCCTTGCTTATGAGCGTTGTCGACCATGACTCTATACCGCACCCTGTCTCCCACAATATGCAGTGTATTGTGTACTGATGGGCTCTTCTCTTAACCAGCGACACAAACAATCAGTGATCTTCTCACGCTGCCTCCCTCTACTTCAAGGGAGGGAGAACTGGTTAAAAATGAACTTTGAGTCGTTATTTGATGCACCAAAAATAGTTCCTATGCCTGGCCCACACAAGGAATATCATCGCTAACGATTTCGCGGGAGATATATTGCTAATTAGGCGTGACGTCAGGAGCTGTGATGAAACACTGAGTTCCCCATCTTTTACAATGGGCCTCGTCATATCAGCGTGTCCTGCGACTAAACCCCTGGATATTTTTTTTTTCTCGGAAATAGATAGAATAATCATTTTGCCACCAGTCAGGCGCGAAAAAAAAAAATATATTTTTCGCTATTTTTCTTATTTTAACAAGCGATTTTCTAGGACACCTACCATGTTTCTCATCCTGAAACAGTAAAAAGGTCAGCCAGAGTGCACCACGCATGCGCTTTCGTTTCGTAAACAACAGAGATGTCCTTTTATGGCGAAGATGATCTGCTCTGATTGGCTGAAATCGATAGCTTCACGAGGGGAACGGGACCAATCACGGCAAGCCCTCAGCTGACGTTTGCCTCCTATACTTCGTAATAGAAGCCATTCTCCCATAGGCCCAATGCTAACCCCGATATTCGGAATGCATTATTTCCTTACACTTGCACCCAGGCATGGTGTTTTTGGCACGGAATGCTATCAATTGGTGCTATGAGTCAATAGAACATCACTTAAAATTCAGTTCCCCATCCCTTTCACTTTCCTTGGATCTTTCCTGTTGTAACCATGTGTTCTAGGTTTTCCCTCCTCATCACATGCCCAAAGAATGCTGCTTGGCCCTTTCTAATGCTTCGACATAGATTCCTCTCTCCCCCCGCTCTTCTTAAAACTTCAACATTTATTAAATTAACTAACATAAATTTATTAACTTAACTAAATTAGCTAAATTATTATTAAATATCGTTTTCATCTTCTTGAAAGCATTTCTCACCTCCTCTTTCAAGATAGCTGCCCCTTCTTCATTATACTCAACAGTGAAATTGTCATCTCTTTCGCTGTTGTACAGTTCTTGTTTGTATACAAACTCTCTAATCTTGTTTTTCTCTCTAATCTTGTTTTTCTCTCTAATCTTGTTTTTCTCCATAATGATGTGTCCTTCCTTTGACAATTGATTAGCATTAGCCCCCAAGTTAAATATCGTGTACGGGAGACGACGGCTCCGAATTCTTTAGGGCCCACAGAAAAAAATCACAAGTCACCATTCATAATGATTTTTCTGTGGTAGGGTCTAATGGAAAATGGCAAAATGGCACAACCGTCAACGATCCCCGGTTTGCATGGCTACTCTGATGTTGAAGGATGTTAATGATATGTCGACTTAGTGAAGGACTGATGGTGGAGCATCGCGTCTCGAGAAGTCTCCCACTTGGCCCTGTCCGTGGTAATCTGCATGCATGACGAGTGCGCCTCAGTGCATTTGACATCAGAACTGAGATGCAAGTATAGACACAGTCATTTGCTGCATGTGGTATTGTATATACTATATAGTATGGTTATACGAATGGGTGAAGAAAATTAAATGTGATCGTTGTAGCCTGAAAAAATCAGCCCTAATAGAGCGTCCATTCTCATCATTTGTGTAAACCGAACGATGAATATTCCGAAGCCTCCAAAAGAGAATTGACCAGTACATGTACTCGTGGCCTTGGCAATATAAGTAAGAAGTGCTTTGAAATTCAACTATGAAAACGTTACTAAAATAGGTCAGGCTCAAAAGTTCACTTTTTGCAACTAAGAATTCACGTGAAATAAATAATAATAGAGCTCTCAGTATTATATTACATAATAATTATATCAGTATATGAGTGTCGGTGTGGTTTATAGTGTACGCGGTCTCAGTGTGTTTGGATGCATAATACATGCAGAGCAATCAGCCAATCAGCAGCGCTCTTAAATCGGTAACAAATAACGCCGTTGATTACCAAGAGAAAAGAGAAAAAAGGTGGACCTAGAAAGTTTTGGGGAGCGAGGACAATTCTAAATATAAAATGTAGCGTGGATCGCATAATCTGGGTAATCAACTCGGATGCAGCCTTCCTTTGCAATAGCAATTTTGTTAACCACCTGCCTCGATTTTATTTTAGGCAATATTAGCCCAACTGGGCTTCACATCTCGAATTAATAACACCGATCCATCTTGGTGAATGACACAGCTAATGTTATCCAATTATTTAATAGCTAAAAAACCCCTAAATAAACCTGATTCAACGTTTACTCATTGTAAACAAATAGGTACAATTTGCTTTTCCCCGCAAGTGGAATTTCAACAGAAAAGCAGACGCGTGCATTTTGTTTGACGCAGCCATATATGCACGAAACCACAAACATCATGATAATACCAATACCCTCCCACTTGGTTACATTCCCGCGCACGCTTCCCTCCAACCGCCCTCCCATCTCCCGCTCCGCCCCCTCTGAAAAAAACCCTTTCAGCACTTTCTCTCTTTTGAAGATAAAAGCAAAATGGTCGAGAAACAGATTAGCACGGGTCTTGAACGCGGCATTATTTTGCAGCCGCCAAAATCAAGTGGCCACTAGCGCAATCTGTTTTCGAGTGAATTTCAAAGTCTGTTGGAATTCTAGTGAAAGCATTCAAGGTCGTTTATCACTTTGGAGACAAATTGCCTCCCCACCTCTTCACTCCCAAACAGGGTCAAAAAGAGGCAGGATTATGCTCCTCGAATCAAAGCGAAAACATTCAATAGAGGAAATGCATGCTCCCTCTTTCTGTGGTGACGGATAAGAGACATCGAAACAAAAAGAGGAAAATTGTAGATATAAAGCTCCTGCTTGAAGTGAATATCTATGATTTACAATCGGTGTGCTCACTAAATTGCATACATTATATCAATTTGGGGATGTTTTAGGTTGTAACACGCTATAAAAATGATGTTATTAACCCATCCACAATGTAAACTGGCTTCTCAATGTATAACTGTACTAACTCTATACAATTATACAGAGTGAGCCAAAAGTAGTCTTTCTACTTCATATTAAAAAAAAAAAAAAAAATGCTAATATGTATCAATTATTCCATACATTAACTACCTGGTATGGATTGATTATGTTATTATGTGCCAGAATGCAAAGAAATCAAGTAGAAATTCACTATCGAATGAGGGAGGAACATTTAAATGCGAGAGAGCAAAATCAGATGAGCCCCTGATCGAATGGGCATTGAAGAATGCCATCTCTTGTATGGCGCTTCAATTCAAACTCTCTGTTTTGCTTTGATTTTAGGAGATAAACATTAGTGCTACTGTCACAACAATAGCACTCTCAAACAAAACAATAGTATGAGAGCGTTGCCTTAATAATTGCGTTCAATGAAGCTTATCCATGGTCCGAGTCGAAGTGGAAATATCGTGGTATTATGGGTGCACTCTATATTAATTGAGCTTAATCGACATAAACTCTTGATGAAATTTGAGTAGAAATGATAGAAAAAGCAGTATAACATGTTAGACTAACCATACCAAGTATTTAGTTCTCTTATTATTTGTGTGATTTTCACACTGCAATTTGTTTTGTAACGCTTTCTCGGAAATTCGTAGCATCATTGGAAAGCATTGAGATCTTTAACATGGGGTATATAGACTAATTTTGGTCCACCCTGCACATCTACAATATGTTACATGTACCGTATCCATGTAATAATAATATTCATGCCTCAAAATAATAATTATTACGTGATTTTTTTTTTATTTTTTTTTTTTTTTTTCTCGAAATCTGACTAAGGGGGAAGGAACTCTGCATTCTCTTCATTTGTTATGAATGAAATCTTTCTTGTTATTTTTAATTTCTGCCACCCCATTGTTAAAAAAAAAAAAAAAAAAACGAGAAGGAAACGATAAAATCCCCAACCTTTTATATGCATAATAACGATTCAAGTAAAAAGAGAGCCTTGAACGAATTTATAGCATTGTTGCGAATCTAATGAATTAAAACACCACGTGCGATATTTTCATTTTAGGGATTGGCTTCAATTTCATCGTTAGTTTTAACATCTGCAAGATTGCTCAACGAAGTTATGCCTCAAAGACAATTACCCGTACAACCGGATAAACAAAAAGTGCAGTTTATAACGCACTGAATCGAGGCCCCAGGCTGTGCAATTACCGGTATGCAAACATGTTTCTGGATTACCGAGATTTTGGCTGGATACATGGACAATGCGATTCATACCTATTCGGAATGGAAGGTGTAAATCTACACCCCAGGGTGTTACTGGCATCTGTGAAGAAAGAGAGAGTTCCCTATAATTAGAGTTCGTGACAAGAACAATTAATTACGGTACAATTAAAGTGATTTCTATGTAGAATCCCTCCCTTTTGACTTTTATCCTTGAAATTCATTTCGGTCATTATGTAATTAGCTCATCATATCATAAACTAGATCACGTGGAGTTATAAACATGAGGTCTTTCAGAGGTAAACAAAGCGGCTTGGCTCCGTCCATCCCAGCAGCACTTTCTCGTCGCCAGTTGATCAAAAGGCGCTGTGCACCTGTAACAATATTCATCACAAAGGTAAAAAAAAAAAAAGACAGAAAAAAATGCATGGCAGCAAGCCACGCCCACCTATAACATAGCCAAGAAGTATAAGAAAACTAAGGATACCTGTAATCACACGCCTTGCCCTTTTTTTCCATATATATTTTTTTTCGATGGGCTTTTATAGAAATAAAAATACAGTTAGAATTGACTTTGTAGTATATTAGCTTTACTTTGTAGTATTCAAGCACAGTACCTGGATGATGTAAGTTCATATAACTGTACATTACACAAATATAATGCACCTAATATACCCCTAGGAAATGATGGATGAGCTCGGCACGGAAGGTGAGTCAATAAAACGACATTATAATGAAGGCTCCGACACTCGTTGCATTGTGGGAATGTTTGCACTCATTTTCCACATCGTCGCCAGCACAGGGTTGCTTCATTCATCAGCTACAACGAGAGTCAATATTACCCTCGAATTAAAACCACAGAGGGAAAACGAAAGTTTATTCACGCGAAAGAAAAAAACTCACTAATTGACACGTTACTTACTATCTGGATAAACAAATAAATTCGGCCTTTATTCTTGATGGCAAATAAAATTTCAATTAACTACATCTCCGCTTAATATGACCCAATTAAACTAGGGCATATATTAATAATAATATAGCCTATATATCTATCGTGTGTCTATTTATCAGTACACACAGAGTGAGTGCGGTATGCGTTCGCCATCCGACACCTTCATAGAAATCCAACGTGTTAGGCGCTTTTCACTTTGGGAGATCGCAATCAGAATCGAATGATCCGCTCTAGTGGAGCGAGTGCTTTCGGGTTGAGAGCCTTCTTTGGGGGACGAACCGCTCTTTGTTGCAGACGGATCGCATTTCAACGGCGCTTGTCACGGCCCAATTTATAATATTTCACCCGTGCACAGCTGCATCTGCATTTAATGATTCAATTAGTGCCGTAATAACGAGAATCAATTGTTAATTAACTGTAGGTAGACGTGTATTAAGAGCTGCGTGTATGCACTTTACATGCGTGCTGCATGCTCTACAATAGTATGTAGCATGTTTTATTAATGTCAGTATATTCAATTAATTGTGTTAATATAGCACGGATCTATATTGAAAACATGCATGACACGATAAAACTATTTTATGTTTGCATCTCTAGGATGAGATAGTGATAATATTGTTACAACATTTATATAACATAATATGTATACCAACATGAAATAGTATGCTTTAGTAACTAATCATTTATTGGAGATTTACTATTATGTATCTAACATTGTACAGTAGAAACCTACGAACTCCTTTTTACAGTGAAAATTTAAAATCAACTTGTGGGCACATACACTATACATACACCTGCGCACATTAATTATATAATTACGTATATCAATGCATTATGTATCTAAATTGAGCCAATTAGTAAAGTACTGAAGTACAGAAGTTTATCTGTGAATTCAGAGATGTTCTTTTCATGTTGGCGCATGCGCACTCTCATTTCTCTCATTATGTGCATGAATAGCAGTGCCTTCCTTCACCTTCGCCATTGAAGCCTTCAAAAAGTCCAAAAATGCCTTTCAATAAATTTCATATTGCTCACAGTTCAATCAAAGCAGAGAAGCAAATTGGGTGAAATGTGCAGGAGAATCACAGCCATTCACAGCCAGGATATCATGAGAGAAATATACTGAGATATAGCATGGAGCCACGAGTGGATATAGGTGTGTCTTGTAGTAGATTGTGTGCGTGGGTCATTTTGAACAGGTATGGTATAGTGGTTAAGTATAGAGTGTGTTTTGGTTCATAAAATTGAAGTGCAGAGAAAAATTGAAATTTAAAATTTAATTTATTTATCAGACATTCCATGCAAGTTTAATTTACATTACTACACATAGTGCTCTCTATTACAGTATTATATGTAAAGACACAGAAACTTGATTGGCTGGGGCTATAGATGGGAAGAACAGCATTGGTCAATCGGATTAAGTGTCAACGTCAACGCGAACGATGCACATAACCGAAGATATAGAGTCTTAATAGAGACTGTATGTGTGAAGCAGTCCGAGAATCGAGGTGCGTTATGATTTTGCTGAATCGTGGCTGCTCGAAGACAACTTAATGATAACGTGCGACTAGGCACATATATTGAGAATGCCTTCACCCATACAGCACGTATGATGTGCATGTATGTGTTAAATGCGAGGGCATCCTCTTCTACTTCAAGGCACTCCTCAGCTACACACACCCTTTTCACTTTGAATATTTTTATTTTATTTTTTTTTTTCATTTAAGGGCCCCCTATAACGCAGGCCATGCATGCAATATTAAGAGAACACTTTGAAGTCATGAGGATCACGAGGGATAAAGTTGTTGAAAAGCTACGAAGCGTAGATGCATCTGCCGTTGCCTCTTAAATACCCTTCGGGGGTCATAGGTCAACACCGGGATTTCCTGACAGCCTGTGGACTATATAAGTCCTGGGATGCACATTTTCATGTTTGCAAATATTGTTGAAATATTTTATAAGCAATGTAAAAGGTCACTTGATGCATAACCCAGCGGACCTATATATCAGCACGCACATTCCACGATTGTTTAGAGGTTTAGCGTTAACTGTTGAGCTGCAGGAGATACAGAATAATCGATCATTCTGCACTCAGTGACCTTGATCAGTGCAGTGTTATCTTTGATAGTCTCCTATAGCTTTCGTACGTAGGTAATCTTATTTTTATCTCTGTCAGGTATGAGACACTGTGGTGGGTTTCCCGTAATATTAACCTGATGATACCTGTCAATTTGCCCTAGTATAGCACTCGTTTGCAATAAATAGTTTAAATTGTCTGTAACTTCACAAAAATGCGCATATTACATTATTACTTTATAATTGTATATGCATAATGCTAGTACAGAGCCAACAATTTAACAACGGATCGTCACAATTGACAAAGAGCCCAATCGACCCGGAATAACGCCGATTAATATTGCACGATTCGTCCATATAATCAACTCAACCGAAGGTAAAAACCATATTTTTATTACTGCAATAAAAATAAAAATAAAGTCAAAAATAAAAAAAACCCAAACCCCTCTGACGTCACATGACCGGAAGTTCCAACTTTCCTTCCGCCATAACCAAGAGTAAATCGCTATCACAAATCGTGATATAGCTTATTACATAAGTCATAAACACAGCTTTTGATGCGGTTGTTATCATAGCGCGAAGAGTAAAAGTGAGCATGAAATCTGCCTGCGGCGGAGACTCGCACCTTGGATTAAGTTCGTCGCGGGGGGTCCCCGGCGAGTGGCGCCCCTCGGTGAGCAAACCAGCAACTAATGATGAGTCGATTTGCCGAGTGGCGATTCCCGCTGGGCGAGAAACCAGCCGTGAAATGCGACCTAAACAAAGTAATCGTTGCTCAATTTGGTCTCTCTGAGCCTGGTGTATAGTCGTGTGTGCATATGCTCATATATGACTATATTATGTGTTGAGTATAAACTGTAAAACATGAGGAAGAGTTAAAAACAACAAAAAACGAGCGAGTAAAGTGTGGTTTCATTCACTTTTAATAAATTATCACAATGAATAGCATTAGAATAAGACTATACCGATGTTAAACTTATGCTATGCATATGTATATTTACAGTGTGCTCTACATTTGACTCTTATATGCATCCACAAGCCCCTCACCCGATTCCATTTTTGTAATTCCCGCTAGCTATGACGTAATCGTGTAATGACTGAGATGACGATGAGGGTCGGGAGGACCAGCGAGGACAAAAGGAGGGCGGCGGAGGACTAATTGAGCCCTTTATTCCGGCGCCAATTACCTTCGGAATAACACAGGTAGACGAATAAAACCTCAAGAGGCGTCGTGCCGCATATATCTCACGGCGACTTTTTTATGACCCTTAGTTTCTTTGAAGTGTGCCGCCGCCGTAGTGTATACTGCAGTTAGGAAGAAGTTGTCGAACAAAATCTCAGAATCCAGGAAATCCTGGTATCAGTGTATGACGCGGGTCGTATATTTCTAGGAAACGTTATGATGTCGTTGAAGGGTGGGGTTAATATTGATTGCGATACAATTGGGTTTAGCGTGTGTGTTGTACAAATTTGCGTCTCATTCCGAGGTTAGAATCACAATTGGCTTTTGTAAAACATTTACTATAATGTTAGTCCTAGAGTAAAATCGGCAAACAATTGTCGTCTTGTATTAGAAGGCACAATATTGACAGTCTGTATGGTCATTTGCCCATGCAACACCGCCAGCCAATCAGAGCTCGAGCGATGGTATCATAAATTAAGAAGCTCCGCCCACTCCGCGTTGATTGGCTGAGCTCAGAATCGTATAATGAGATGAGTGGGACGTTGCCTATGGCGCAGCACAGCAGGGGGCGGAGTCAGCAGCCAGGCTCCCCACACGGGCAATATTTACCTGAGGTCAAATGCTTCCTATCTGTTATTTGTGCTCAAAGTTTTCAAGAGTTGCTTCATTCTGTTGGTTGATCCTTCAAATCAGTCGGTTCTGTTACAGTGGACTTTGCATGTGTGCTCAGCAGCATTAGAGACACAGTCGACGACAGTGTACGCAGCAGTTCGCAGACCCAGCAGCAGCAACAACACCTCTTCCGTCCTTTCTCCTCCTGCAGCTAAGTCCGCACTCTGGACGCCTTCGCCGCCGGCACCCTGGCCATGGAAGCCGTCAACCCACCGGGGGTTAGCACCGGCCACTCCCCGCAGCCTCTCCAGGGCATGCTCTCCAAGTCGCCCATCTACGACCCGACGACCGGAGGAGCCGCCTGCAGCATCGCGACGTCGTCCGTTTGTAGCAACGGAGGCTACAACATGACAGCAACGGGGCTCGGTACGATGCCGTCCATGAACTCAATGTCTTCGTACAGTAGCATGACAGGATACGCCCCGCAGAACTACTCGTCCGGGGGACTAGGTACCTCACTCCACAACAGTGGCATGGGAGCGGCTATGGGCAGCATGATGGGCAGTATGCAGAGTGTCCAGGGCATGGCGCCCATGAGCAACATGCACAGTATGCACGCCTCGCCCGCCGGCCCCGGGATGATGGGCTCAGCGCCCGGCTCCATGGGCGGCGCGATGTCGCCCGTCAGCCCGATGAGCCAGGGAATGAACTCCTTCAACTCGTTGAACCGCGCCCGAGAGAAGACGTACCGCCGGTCGTATACCCACGCCAAACCCCCGTACTCGTACATCTCCCTCATCACCATGGCAATACAGAACTCCCCGAACAAGATGTGCACGTTATCTGAGATATACCAGTTCATAATGGATCTGTTTCCGTTCTACCGGCAAAACCAACAGCGCTGGCAGAATTCTATCCGCCATTCTCTCTCCTTCAACGACTGCTTCGTCAAAGTGCCTCGATCCCCGGACCGACCCGGGAAGGGATCGTACTGGACACTGCACCCGGACTCCGGCAACATGTTTGAGAACGGTTGTTATCTGCGTCGACAGAAGCGCTTCAAATGCATAAAAAAAGAGGTGAGAATTCGCTGCATTCATATCTCGCCATAAAACGAACACGACTTTGTTTATATCAGTGGTCGGGCAGAACAACAGCCCTCGGGGTCAATGTCCGCTCAATACGACGCCGGCATCGTTCAGCCGAGCAAATCGCGCAAAATTCACTAAACTTATGTTATCTATCTTGCGAGGGGGCGGTAGAAATAGTTGATGTTTTGCTTATTCGAATTTCTTAATTTCTGTCAAAACTTGCCCTGAGTGTATATTATAGGTATGTTTTCGTATGGGTTAGGACATTGTGCTTTATTTTGTGTTTATTTAGCGATTGGTGATAATACGACCCTGAAAATAGTATTTTCTGAGGACGAGTTGGAATTTTTATTTTTATATATTTATTTTTTTTGCGCAAAATGAAGCGGTCCCTGATTGGCGTTTGTTCTTCTGTCCACAGCAGATGATGAGACAGCAGCAGAAGGGAGAGCTGACCCCTGGCGGCAGCGGGGGCCGGGGCGGCGACCCCACCTCGGACAGCGAACCGGGACAAATCGGGCAACTGGAGCCGCACGAGGACCCGTCGTCCCACCCTCCGCACGGAGCTGTGCTCTCGCACCACGACGGCGCGGCTGGCCCCGCACACACCCCGACGTCTTGCGGGCAGAACGGCGGCGTGCATGACTCCGGATCCGCCCTTCCGCACTCCCAGCAACCCAAGATCGAACCGGACACGGACGCTCCCCAAAGCATGGCCTCCATGCCGCCTGGTCTCGGGATGCACGGGGGCGGGGGAGGCCACCAGCTCGGAGGCGGAGGCGGTCAGGACGGCATGCAGTTCGGACGCTTGCTGCCTCCCCACATGCAGGGCGGCGGCATGGACGGACCTCCACACGCAGCCGCCGTCGCAGCAGCTGGGATGAACGGCATGAACCCGCACTTCAACCATCCCTTCTCCATCACCAACCTCATGGGACCTCCTGACCCTAAAATGGACCTCAAAATGTATGAGTCGATGGGAGGATACTCACCGTACGGTCAAATCTCGCCGCTGACCACACACCATCACATGGCGGTCAAGGACATGCATGGTCAATCGCCAACGTCAATGTCGGACGCATACTATAAGTACACTCCTCACTCAACAGCGGCTATCTGATAACGACATCGACACTTTGAATCTCTAGTGTAAAATGTGATGGACAAACTGCTCTCTCTTTCTCTATGTCATCGCGCCACTCACCGATCTGAACTACAAGATCTGCTTTTTGACACTTGTGTACATATACTGCGATGATGTTAATGTTGTTTGCAAAATTGCAATGAAGCTCCTTGATTTTTGTTTATTTATATAAATATTATGAATGAACAGGAAAATGCTTTTTGATATTCGTACAAAATGAACACTGTGATTTTTCATTCTCTGTTTCTCTTGTTTTTAATCTCATCTCTTCCTTCTTTTCTTGATCTCAACTCTTTTTATTTTCAGGGTATACTTCTTTAAAATGACGTCATAGTGTTATGACGTCACGATTGCTATTTTTAGAAATCAGCTGAATCCGTGATTATTATTATTTTATGTATCATAGTGTATTTTTTTATTATTGTCTCAATTTTTTTCTCAATTTTTTTAGTGTTTTTCATTGAAAGATATTCTCACCACTTGTTAAAACTGTATGTTGATTAATATAATGTAAATAATACAGAATAATATTTTTTTCCAAACAAATTCATTCAAAGACGCAGTCAATTAATAATTCGTTGTTTTTTCCCAGATGTCAAATTTTGTACAAATTGAAAATGATTGTAGAAAAAAAAAATATTCAACAAAGTCGAGAAAAATATAGACTGACAATAGATGAATTTTATTTCCAAATGGGTTGTTTTTGTTTGTCGACTCCGCGCCTGAACACTGAATTCAATTTCCAATTCCATAATCATTTCACGCGGTAAAGTGTAAACTCAAAAGCATCTAATCCAATGCCAAAATATATGTATATAATATGCAAAGTAGTACACATTATTACATAATGTAGTATATGCTGATAAGATCGTGAGCAGGAATTCATATACTGGTATAGTATTCTGATATTTCATTATTACACCGCTAAGACAAATTTGCAGAATTTTCATAGATTTTCAAAGCACTTGCAATTTTAGGTGACTTATATAAAATACTACAATTTGAATTATTGGCTATATATATTATATGCTACATGCAGATGTAGCTCATTGATTGTTTCAATACAATTCACAAAACAAAGATTTTTTAGTCGGCAACAGCGTTAGCAGGTGCAGCCAGGTTGTTGAGTTCGAAATCCGCGATTATCACTGATAAGAAGTTAACCTTTGATCTTTTATCAGTAAAAGAGTATTAATACGAGGAGAAGAAGAAGAAGAAGAAGAAAAAATTCGACAGGAAACGCAATGTGTGACACATCATTCTGCAATATTACATTACGTAATACAATGAATATACATATAAAAATAACTTAATTACTAACTATACACAAGTTAACAGTATATTAAACCACCCCGTATCAGAAAGGAATCTTTAATTATCTATTAACAGTGATAACACCTGTATAAAACTCGCCTTATCGTCTTTCTGTTAGTATTCAAAACAAATAAATTTGCAATCTCTAAAACAAACAGTTCAGCATTACGAAGCACTAAACCAACAAGAGATTAATTTTACACAACACCAAGTCTTCATTAATTTACTTTTGAAGAGAAAGAGAACAAAAAGAAGAAAGAATCTTGATTCACCTAAAAATACCAAAAGCGTATGTTTGCACAAGCATCGTACATGGAGTATCAGGCCGACTTCAGTTGGCTCTGCATTCTAGTTTCGCGAAATTCATCCGCTTGATGTCCAGCCGCGCCTTTTCAGCCAATTCGGACGCATCTTGCTCTAAGTGGACAGTGTTTGTTCGGTCCTCACAACGGCCATCGTCCAGCCATGCTGCTAGACTGACCGCTTTGCATTCACGGCATGCACACAACAATCCAAGAAAAAGCTCTTTTGTGCCATAGAGGTTATACGAGGGTGATTTCTCGGACGAGGTGTATATATAAATATAAAGAACGAAGGAACTGATTCATGGCTATGATGATGATATAATATGTATACGCGGATTTTTATAGCAGTTGTTTCTCTCTGTTGCTCTAAGCACGGTTGATACGCGGGGCTTTATGGCTCTCCACCTGTTTCAGGCATCATTGCATTTGAAGCAAATCTCTGAGAATCAATTGGCGGTGGCACTTGGGCGGATTGCAAGAATGAAAAGCACAATGATCGAATCGAGTAGCGAGCACACGTGCTGCGAAATGCCAGGCGAATAAAGTGACAGGACAGCGAATGAATGCTTCGCCATTGATCAAGCGAATCTAGGAAAAAGAAAAGAAAAATGAGGCGTCCAAATTGAACATTACAGAGGAACACCGGAAGTTGGACACGGAGTGGAGTACGCATGCGCATTAGGTCGCACACCGGAAGAGACATTGTCGACCAATTTATGTGAATGTTATAAATAGCTGGCCTTCACTCGACTCTATAGACAATAAAATAGAGCGTTATCTTCCCTTCGCTTTGTTATCAGCCAGGAGTAATTTGGCGCCAATTTTACAAGACGAATTGAGGCCATAAAGTTGCACGGCGAAGAAGCCATATTGGCCAACGCTCGTTATGACAACCTGAACAAGAATGCTGGGAATTCCCCCCCCCCCCTCTCTCCGTTGTGTACACCCTCTCGCCCTCTCCATTTGTACTATACGCGTAGACTCGGGCGAAACATCCCCGGGCGACCCGGCAGTCGGGCGAACTGACTAGTCACTTGTGCCCGTAGTGCGCAGCCGCGCAATTATCACCTCCCTTTCTTTCGCCTTTACTTTTCCCTGTATACATCATTATTATGTAATCACCACTCAACCCAATCGTACACGCAGCAACTACGACGTGTACAGAATTGGTGGAACAGGGTCAGGATTAGGATAAAGGTTTAACCCTATGGCACCAACTAAAGCTTTGACTAAAACTTGTATCGCCAATGCTATACAACAGCTCTCTTTACACCCCCCTCCACCTCCCACTCCCGCTGGAGCAACATAATTTGGCAATTGTTCCCTTAAAAACCTGGCTGTCATCCGGCAGAATGAACTCCCCTGATGTCAGAGGTCATTCCTTTATGACCTAATTACAGTCAGCAGGTGCGCGCGCATCCTTCTGTTGCCTACAACCAAATGGAGCCTATTGACTTTTCGATTTCTGATCAAAAATAATATCAGGCAGCGGTGATGAAAGCCGAGCGAAATTAAAATACGATAGTTGGGAATCATGCCTGGATTCCGCGCTGAATGCTCCTCTGTTTCTGCCCTCTTCCCTCGCTCACTTCCCCTGCTCCCTGGGCCCATTGTGCCTCCGCAGCAAATTATTAGCTCATTGTTTTGATCAATTTCAAAGCGACCACTAAGTGCCGCGCTTTTCACTCGTCTTTTATATCGTCATTACACGGGTAATGTTACCATAGCAACCACGGTGAAGGACGACCAGTAACCATGGAAACATACCCACGCATGATAGAAATCACTGTGGTATAATAATGAATTTCATGTATACTTATGTATACTATGTATTAGACCTGATAATTATAGTTATACTAACATCCAACTTTTTTTTCTCTTCTCTTCTCTTATGAGCACATAAGATGCAAAACATACCTTGATTGAAGGCCTCTTCAGATGCTCCGAATGAAACTCTTCACAGATCTCTTCGTGGTTCAAGATCACGGAATCAAAAGGAGTCCTTCTGGTCCATATTCATATTTTTTCATATTCTGCATCGTCATCAATTATCACACATTCTCTGAGGGTCCTTAGCAACCATGTAACACATAAACGTGATGGAACAAGTGCCTGAATGCATGCCATACTCAAGTACATACGGGCGTATGTATGCTGTATACAGTCAGACCCCGTTAATCCGCCGTCATGTAATCCGCCCTTTTCGTAATCCGCCCTAAAATCTCAGGGAACGAATCGTTTGTAATGTTAATTGTGTCATGTAATCCGCCATTTTCGTTAGTCCGCCTCCGACCGCGATTCTCAGGAACAAATCAACACTCTACCATTAAATTACATATTAATCCGCCCTTCGAAATTTCGTAGTGTAAACAAACATAAGACACGATACATCAGTTGTCGGCGATTCCTTTCAAGTCAGGTCAATTAAACAACAAATGTCGCCCCTCCGCTTATTCAACGTTTAAGAAGTTAATTAAACAAAAGAATAAAATGCGGAATCGTCGCTGTGCCGATTCCTTTATGTCTGCATGGCTGGCTTACTTCCTTTTTAATTGGTCGTCGCTCAGTTTGGCGATATTCAGGAGCAGAACGAACGACGGGAGTTGTGAGTGGAGATCATGGAATTGAGTGGAGAAGTGAGGGGAGTTGAAACTTGGAGACTCTGAGCTGATCCATGCACTCATGACATGCATAAAATGAGAGCCCACAACACCCTTCAGTTATTGTGTCTACTCTCTACATTGCCCACTTCATTTGAGTTTGACCATTTCTTTCTTACGACCTGCTTGTCACCTAATGGCACATGCAATTATCTGACTATTTCGTACATGGCTTTTCGTATGGCATCTAATTTGTCATCTGACATGTAATCCGCCCTTTTCGTCAATCCGTCTGTTTTCCTTCGAAATGGAGGAGGGCGGATTAACGGGATCTGAGTGTAGTATATAAGTGTATACACGGATATAATTCATGAATTGCATTGCAGAGACAGGACTTGGAACACATTTCATTGAAGGCCTTTTTCAACTCTTTATAAGAGCAACATTAACAGGGAAACCATTTTACTGATAACTATATATTTATATAGTGTATATTTATATAACTGTATATTTCGACAACTATATCTAATTCAAAAAATCTGAAAATTCCACCAATCCATGAATCCGGACAATACATGGATCCGGAAATCCATAAATCCGGACAATCCATGAATTCTCCAATGAAATGAGAGGTCAGTTGAGGTACTGCATGATTTTTTTTTTTCCGGTTCGAGGTGAACGTGGGCGATAATAAAGCAACAAAGACAGCAATAAACCGAGTCAAACGCCATAAAGTGACAGCATTAAAGCCGCGTGATTAGGACGATTGAGATGAAAGTGCCGACACGAGGCGACCAAAAGAAGAGAGGAGGTGAAAATATAATACAAGAGGAGGAAGGAGGTTGAAGAGGAGGTGTGCGCGCACGATTATAACATGTACAGAATTTTAAATAAAAAATATAGAACATGCAACGTATATTACATAACGTGCACGCACGGTCAAGGGGAAGGAGAGCAATGCACCTGCGTCCTGTCCATTCCTGTCCTGGGGTCGCCGCGAGACTTGCGCTGTTGACTTGAAGCAAACCTCAATGATTGAGGCAACATTTGCACATCGCAGGAAGAATGACTTCAGCCAAGTTTGGTGTTTGACCAGACCATGTTAAATGAGGTCCTGTCCACTGAATGGTCAGCTAATAAAGATGTTTGGCTATTTTCACAAGCTGAGCACTTTCCCATTCATAACGGAACTGGACCTTATTACTTGAGGCTGTTTCGCTAATTGGTTTATAATCAAAATATAACAAATCTAACACAATACTGATGGTTTGTGGGACCTTTGAGTGATTTATCTGTGTGGAAATAGATCTGTTGTATATCATCACAGCCCTTGCAGCCCCTCTATGGTGTATGTATGCTTAACGACCATATTATAACGCAGATTCCAATTTAATAGAAATAGTTCCCAAAACGACAGATTATGCCTCCATTGAGGGTGGTAAGAAAACAGGATTAGACCCATGCATTGAAGGCAATGCCCCCCCCCCCCCCCCAAATACGGTTAGAAATACCCAGAGACAGTGGACACATTCAAGAGGAGATATATGACAGCAAGGAGGAATCAATGAGGGTCATTACGTAATGTGCCAATAATCAAATTAGTTTCATCACAAAAGAACCCATTCGTATGAATTGTTTTGTGACGATTCTATCTTGGAAGTGACGAATCGTCTTTCGCCTGTCCTGGCTTGCTTCTGGCTTTTTATGACCCAGCCGTATTTCTCATTACATCAGCAATTGTTGTGATTGAATTTGATTTTGATTTTATATTTTTATAATATCTGATCTTTAACCTATGGTTGGCTAAACTATCATTTATGTCACTTATAGTCTAGACTTCTGTTGTTGTTTTTTTCTTTTTTTCTTTGGAGGGGGACTGTATGTATAGTTAACCGAAACTATTGCTGTACGTAATCTGAATTAATTTACATGAAAGATACAATCAGACATGTATATATTTGTTTTACCATAATTCAGATTTTAGCGACAGAGTTACGCCGATTTAAGAACCAAGTTCCTGGGAAAATAACCTGACATAATCAAGAGCATCGGAGTTAATAGACTTCGTATAATAATGGCGACAGCTGCCAAAAAACGAATCGCCTTTGATAAAAGCCAAAAATGAAGACGTCTCAGAGTGGTAAACTATTGGTTGTGTACTCTGGTGCATACGTATATAGGCTATTAATATTTTAATTCCACATATAATTGACTCGTACTAATTCGGTCAAATGTTGCAACCGACTGGGAATTATTTTAAGTTGATCTTCAAAACACAGCATTGAAACGGTTGCTGTCTTTGCACCTGGCCACAAACAATAAATCATTCTATTTTCCCTTTTCTCTTGTGTGCTAATTATTAATTTTAACCTCGGAATCCTGAAGCAACTAAGGTTTATGTGGTCCAAGGAGGTAGGCAGCAGAGATCTTATCATGGATATAATTATGTCATTAAAGACATTGTGGTATAAGCTGGAGTTGAGTGTCTTACCTATCTATACCTATACCTATACCTATACCTATATCTTACCTAAGGACACAAGGACTGGCTTCGAACCTCCAGTGGCCAGCGGAAAGCCCTTTCGAGGCGAGCACGCTATAACCACTCGGCCATCACCTCTCCAGAAATCCACGATGTCTTACATAACAATAATAAGTTTGTGGCCTATACCATCATCGCCCGGGAGTATACAGTGGTATGCTGGCATCTTTGCTATAATTAGGGGTGGCAGGTTGTTTGTGATCTGCGCCCCCTTAGAACAATGATATAACCCGTACATTAGCACACGTGCTAAGACAAGCAAATTCCCTTTCTTCGCCTATTTACAGACGTCGGCGACACGAAGTAAGTATACAGTGACGTAACATAATGTTTACCCCATTGATCGGTTTTGCATGAATTGAACGGTTACGTAACCAATCTCCGTCATCATTGCACCTCGACGAAACTTCGGCCTGAATTGAGCTCTTCCGCAAACGGCTTCGAGTTTGTTCGCTTTTCCAATAAATTTCCTTTTGAGGCTTAGGGTATAATACAGCTGATGACGTCATACATGAGGGGTAAGTCCCAACCCCCGACCCCCTTCTCATGGGGAAATTGAGTGAACTCGGCCGAGCGCTTGGGCAAATATTTGGTCATTTTGAGGTGAGGAGGAGGAACTTTCTAATTATCGTGATGCAGGTATGCAGCAGGTAGAGAGGGCATTGTGGGTGGGCACACCTTATTCGACCAAGAAAGGACGCTCCTCTTAAGCCCTAAATCAACTTCCACTTATTCAGGGTGTGAAAAGGTACACATATGAGTTGTTTGACCAAGCACTATAGTATTGATTGGGTTGCAAGTGAATCCTTTAATGTCGTGTATTCTACCCTTTGAATTGACCATTAGTGAGAATATAACAAGGGTCAGTATGAAATCTAACAATTTATACCACATGCAACCATTGCCAAGAAAATAAATCTATACATACAGGTGATTAGGTTCATAAATTGCTGAAACAACCTCACAAGTACTCTCCTATGCTGTAATCAGCGTCTGTACATTAATTGGAGAAACATTTGTAACCCCAAAACACACACAGCAAATGTATTTGATGCGTGTCATATCCTAATGAATTACTATTGTGTATACTTGGTTAATAGTTGGTACACATCATGAGCGCATTATATAGGGACTGAGAGGCTGAGTATCGAATGTAGAGCGTACTTGATGTATTTTCATCCTCAAATATTGTGACGTGTTCTTATGCAAACGCTTTTGCATATAGACTAACACCTTAGCTTCTTCCTATATTGGGGGCTCCCAAATATTTTGCGTGGACATATTTGATAATTTCCTCGCCTGATGTATTTGACAAAGGCTCACTGCAAATTTGTCTGTTTCAGTAAATACAAACAAAGGACAATAACAGTTCGTTCATACATCTGTTTTGTCTGTATACTGAGCGAGAAGCCTCTTGCAAACCCACTCAATGTACGTGCATATAGACATAATACCCCAACGCAAGTATTTAAGAAACGGCGCTTAGTCAGTCTCTCTGTTTTCTAGCCACTGGATACATCACATCTGTGACTTCTAGGATAGTGTGTCAATGCAGATTTGTGATACTTCTTTCTATTGTGGATATACATTTGGTATTCTTGTGCGCGAGAATAACATACTCAAAAGTATAAAGCAGTCGGATGCAAGTCGTCTGTCTTTTTGGCGCGCTTATTTTTCCAGACAGGTTTTTTCAATATATATTATTGCATTTTAATGCTTTACTATACATTTGAGAGACTATTGAATGAAATTTTATAAATCTAACGAGCTAACAAATCAATAAACAATTATTGCATCAATTTGCATAACCACATCTAAATTGTCAAACCTTTTGTTTTTTAGCACTGTGGTTCATTTTAGTCATCTATACACACACTTTTTTCGCCGTTTCTTAAATTATCGACGTGTACATCATAAACCTTCTTTAAACAAGGCATCATCTGGTTGGAGAAATGTTTTAAGCTCAATCTGTGGCTGATGCACTCATTTGAATTGCTAATGCATTATGTGTTTATGTAAAAACAGACAGTAACAGATCGTACGTTTGTTTGTCTTTTGTGTGAGTGATGACCTTGTAATTGGCGTTCTCTGGAACAATTTATCGTATGATTCACTAAAACATGATCCGAAATGAAGAATACGATGTGCGCATCCTAGCCCCAATGCCTTATAAGTACCTGGCTCAGCAGTTTGGCAAAGTTTGCTTTTCTCTTCAGCAAATTTGCACTTGTGGGATTATTGGAATCTCATCAAAATGTTTGGGAGGCGAAACCACTTCAAAACACACAAGCCGTAACCTGTCTGCGCTCCGCATCGAGTATATCATGGTGCCAAGCACAGCGAAGGGGTAGGGGTGGGCAAATTGAGCCATGCGTGTTAAATAACAAGGTTATGCCATGATAGATGTGAGCTATCATCGGGTAACTCTGACAACCGGCTCTGCATGTGATGAGGGAAGGAGAGATAAAAATGTATCTTTTAACAGAAGTTTATTAGTTACTAACTTTATTTTTATAGATTGGTTAACCATTTATTTATGTCCACAAAACGGAGCATGCGTACTTAAAATCTTCCCCTCGTGAATAATTAGGACCAAACAATGTTGGCTTCAGGTGTAACAGGTTCAATATCCAGGCAATTAGAATGTCATTGTCATCAAAGAAAATGACGGATTTGCTCGAAAAACTGAGCCAACATTTCTCATCAAACCGTCACTGGCTTTTTGTTAATCATGGCGACCTAATGGCAATCGATGTTTGCGAGGAAATAGGGTTTCGCTTCTAATTGGTTTGTATTTACCTCGAGTCGAATGTCGACAGACTTATGAAACACCCTATTATATGCAATACACCTGTCAGGCTTTTAATCACGCGGGAGTAAACAGGTTCGCTTCGTGGCATGATGTACAATTAAGTAAAGTGAGTGCCACGTATTGCTATGCATACGCAGGGTCGTAATTATGTGATTGTTGTATTTAGGCTTTATTGCAAATCATTATGTCACATTATAGATATTCATACTTTGATATGTTGAGCGTAGGTGGAAAAGAGATTTGGTTCATCTGACATTCAAACTCATAGTTATGTATTTAAACTGAGTCACTAGGTCATGAACGCGTGCATGTACGCAAATTTACATTGTTTATGCTTTGTTTAAGTCTATTCAAACTTTAAACAAGTTTCGACAGGCACAGTGAGCTTTTTCTCGCGTCCAGGTGTATATATTTGGATAAAGTATTGTTGGCTAATTAATGCTGAATGCTTCACAGGTGTGGTCCGTGTGGCAGCGAAACACCTTTCTGCGAAAACATTTTCCGATCCTATTTTTCTTTCTGTTTTCTTCAGAGATACTTTGGAGGGAAAAGCTGTTGTTTGCTCAAGCACAAAGGCCTCTAGTGCTGATCGCTCCGTCCGCTTTTCATTAGGGCTTGTCGCAACGAGTAGAATCGCCCAGTCTATTGATGGAGTCACACCCGCCCTGTGAATTTTTCTTCTGCCCTCGTCCAATTTCAATTCACCGCTAACAAGATTTTTATAAAAGTCTTAAATTCCTCGACATTTCCTCGATGAGAGAAAACCTTTCAATTCAAAGAACCAGTCGAATCTTTTCCTTAAAGATTCAGGTCCTCCAAGATGGCGTCCTTAGTGATGACGTACAAGGCGTCCCTAGCAACCGTGACGTCACCATTAGGAGGCGTGTTGTTCATAAAAGTAAAGCAGATCATGAGCTTGAAAAAGACCGCTAAATGCGCCAACATTTCCTTTTCAATTCAAAATCAAACAGTCAAATATTTATGCATTCTTCTAAATGGATCCGACGCGGGGGTGAGGGGTCTACACCATATTAAGTTCTCATAAACACTTTGGGTTTGCTTCATGTTAATATTTGTCCACTCGTTTGCCGATTTTTCTCTCTTTTCTTGATCGTGTTCGATCGCAAAAGAAAGTTCACGGCATCACAGGGTTCATTTCATCCGGATGTTTGGAATGTCACGCTGAGTGATCGAACAGACCTATAAAGAAGTTCCCAGTTATGAGCCGCGTCGCTACGCATTTAGTCATATATATGCACTACATAGGTGCAATGAAGCGCGTGTGTGATTGGCGCTTGTTTGGTCAACGGGTCGACGCGCAAAAAAGTTGGTTTCTACCCATCTTGAGTTTATCTACACAAGAAATTGGTAAATTAGCAAAGAATACCTACAATGCGTTATTTACAGAATACATTTGATATCCCATCAATTTCAACATAAAACATGTTTATCCTTTTTTTACCGCTTTCCGGATCGAACAATCCAGAAACATATAGGCAGGGCTAATGATGAGTGGATTTTCTTCAATGTTTGAAAAACAAGGCAGAATTAAAGACAATTATTAATTCGCCTATTACGTCAAGTGAGTGAGAAGACATTAATCCTTTTACCAGGTGTACATTTACAATGTCTTGCAAAATCGTCTTTTATAAACAACTCTACACATCGAAGAAAACAAAATCAGCTTATATAACTTTTTTATTTGAAATGGTTAAAATAATCACATTGGAAGAATATGATTCTTGACAATAACAATGTTTAGGGAAGACACGGTGATATGATATGGACAGACATGATGAAGAAAAACCCCACCGAAGACATTGATTATACATGTATATATAAACTCAACATTGCCCTCTATACGGTCGGATCGTTTAGAATACAATTAAGTAACTAATTACAAAAGAAACGAGGCCGAAAAACAATGAGTCAAGATGAAAGAAAGAAAACAAAAATAGTTTCGAAGGCTAATTGACAAGGGCATCATTCTTATGTTGACCGAAGGCAATGGCCAAAGCCTGAGTGCATATGTACTCAAGGATCAAGTGTGATTGAAATGCCAACACTGCGGACCGGAGCCACACACGCTGATTAAGACTTCAAAGGAGAAAAAGTTACAGGTGTAAATTAGCAATCGTACACCTTGGCACTTAAGGAAAGCCGCTGCCATATTGTATACAAGTATCTTTTTATTTTGCCAGGTAAGTATATCGATAAATATGAATAAAACAAAAGCATGCCAATATAAATGACTTTGATATTGCACATAAGTACTGTATGTATAAGTAAGCATTGTTTAATACCGAAATAAGATCTTTGTTTTCAATCAAATATCAAGTGAAAAATATATTTTACATGGTCGACTAACTAATTGACTTAGAATATGCACAAGATAAAATGGGTAAAATGGATTAAAATCATTAAATGGATAAAATTTGGCATAAAATATACATTAAAAATAGGAAGACCACAATGTTGGTTAAAAAGGAAACCTAACCAAAACTTATTGCACGTACATTACATCATCAACGGCGAACCACATGCGAATGAAAAGAATGATACAATTCGCGATATTAGCCAATAATCTCTTTCAAAATAAAGACAACGAAGCAGTTCAAGACGAAGGTCAAAGGTCAAAGGTCATCGTATTTGGTGCCGAGGCCAGTGATCTTGCGTCGTAGCACGTTCACCAAACGCTCCAACCTGATGGTGATAAATGGGTTCGGAATAAGGAAGGTAAAGTACAATAAATGACATGCGCATAGAATCCGTGTATTTTGCTGCATCCCAAGAGTAGACACAATGACACCGCCATTTTATGTCAGAATGCAACAGCATATTACAAGAGTAGCGTTAAAACAACAGCCCAATTTGTGTCTAAAGTATGAGATTTTGATTACAATCGCGACAAATAGACCGCCGCTTTTGTATCCAAAATGTTTGAGAACCTCAGTCACGGCCAAAACAAAGCTGAGATCACCATGGTGATCCAACACGGAGAGTAGGATTTCATGCACGCAGAGTTTCGAGAGCCAGTTCAGACGGAGTGAATGGGGTTGCACAATAACTGTAGACATAGGACGCTCCTTGGCTTGCATTATGCATGAAGAGTCACCTGCCTGGTGCCATACGATGCCCAGGAATGGACGGAGCCCGTGAGAAGCTCTGGCTGGCCTAACACCTGGATTGCGGGGGATTATATGCGGATTAACAGGTAACCCAAGAAGGGAGGGCCCTCTGCGCTTACGTGCCCAATTGATTGAACGGCGGCTGCTCTACTCTGCTGATATTTTCGATATAAGCAGGTTCGTTATACCGGAATTTACAGGAGTATTTACCGCTTATAGTGAATAGTGGAATTAAGGTCAACGTTTATAATGGACTAAATTGTAAAATATTTGACAGAAATGAATGTCCCTAGATTGCCCCACCCATGCAATGATCTCGATGCATGGACGGGGCAATCTAGTTCGCTATAAGCGAAGTATAGACGAACAATTCAAACTCACTTCATATTGGCTTCTTGTGCATGTTTCTTCTCTTGTGCATTGTGCTCCAGCTGCGTTGACATCACCCTGTTCTGCGCATGCGCATGCTGCATCTGCTCCTTCAGACGAGCGTTCTCCCTCTGAGCGGCATCAACCAGGACATCCCTCTCCTTGACCTGTTCTTGGAGGTCACTCAGCCGGGCATGGTAATCGTCACGTAGGCCGGCTTCATTGGACAAGGCCTTGTGCAACCTGCGGGTAGAGTAGTAATCAATTAATGGAGTTGTATATATATTATATGACCTATGTTTCCATATCTCGAAGACTATTCGTCGAAATCATTTCCCTGGCACTTCGACATATCGAGATTACACTTCTCTATATTATAAGACATGTCAACGAAGGCTCTGTCGGACCTCACGTAAACACAGATTAACATCCCTAACAAAGCCCTGAAAAATATCCCGAAATCTTCACACCCAGTGCCATGATCTGTAAAGTTCACCTTTGACTTTTCATCAGGTTTCTAGAATGAGGAATCCTGTCAGAAATGTTCTCAAGAGTTTGGAGTTCTTTTCATCCGACATTATCACTGGTGTTTGCCAATCTTAGTGAGGAAATTAAAAAGTCCAACTTCGTCTGAAGCAAGCGTTTGCACACGACAAACACTGATTTCGCTAAAACAAACCTCTCTCATGCTAGGCCTCGAAAACTGGCACTGATGATATTGCCACGCGGGGAGGAGGGGTGGGGGAGCAAGGGGATTCCGAGCTCAATCCTCATCAGTCACCAATGCTTAGCCCCAAAATAGAGGAGATGACGATTGCACTATCAGTCTGCCATAAAGTACGAAAATGTGGGCCTCAAAATATTATGGCGTTTTATGCTTTGCGGGGCTGCTGAATTTGGACGTACATTTCACACGCATAGCGACTTCCTAGTGCGATTACAACCAAACGCCATCGATCAAAACGACTTAATCTTTAATCTGAGATTTGCGCACCAGGCAGAGAGAGATCTGAAGCTCGTAACAGGTTGTTTCACCAGGGGACAAGTGCGTTGAAAACCAAACAAGAACACATGCATGCTAAACACCGCCAGCGGTTCGCTGTATAATCAGTATTTGTCTTCCTTAAATATGGGTTCATACTGATCAAGCTGCTGCGCATATTAATTCGCGCATTTGCACAAACCGGAAACGGATCAGGCGCCATGTTGGCCACGTGGGCTAGCTGCAGCCTTGCAATGCATAGGATTCAGCAAAGCAAACATTGGAAGCCATTAGCTGCAATCAAGCGCTGTTCCCTCTCTGCCTCTATGGCAAGCCATTGATATATTGCCAGCTATACGGACACCCGTCCTGTGCTATGCTTTATGACCAATGTTGCCTATGGTAGGAGTGGATGGGGTGTAGGTCAAGGAAGTTGTTTTATAGGGAAGTGAACACTCGCTAATACTGCGATTTATATAGCGTCAATAGTGAAAACATACATAATTAGGAATTACGGAAAATAATAATAAAACAATATTTACGAATCCTTTATGAATATCAAATACTGTAAAACACACACACACAAATTACCAGTAAAATGTGTATTTCATGACCCTGTGTAAGCACACACTCGCAGTGCGAAATATACATAGAATATTCAAGCAAAATATTAACATTATGCAGCGTATATTTAAGGGTTGTTCATATATAGAAGAGGTAAATAAAAAGGTTCGCTTACCCGTAATAGAGCCGAAGGTTTTGCAGTTCGTCTTGCAATTTCTGCATCTTTTCAGTGGCCGCATCTCTTTCTTGTTGTACAGATGCCAACTTTGCCTGATTAAGATACAATTAATAAATTACACACCTTTAATTACGAAATGATACAACAAAAAAATACAAAGAATATTCGCCATCAAACGACATGGAGTAGATTTATATGACAAGAGCGTGTAATTTAAGAATTAAAGTTTATATACCCGGATGTGATTTACGACTTTGTATAATTGTTAGGTATGACACGATATATGATGCTTCAGTTATGTAATAAGTGGGTGGGTATTTTATGGATCTTTGAGGTATAAACAGGACGCAAAGGTGTCTTCATATACACGATGTTGTTAGTTGCACATGGTAACCAAAGCCATAATTTAGAATCGCAATCGAAAATGCTTAAAATCTCGTCTTGAATATATTGAGCTATAGCTCAACTCGGAGTCGATAGGTAGAGTTTTCCAGGACGCCCTGTGTACCGCTATATGGATACAAGTGCGTGGGAGGTGTGGTGGGAAAAGGTCGTGGGAAGAGGTCATATATAGTGTATTCTCGTATGAGATTCTGGACATCACACGGCGAATGAAAAGGTCGGTATACGTGTTCATTTAACGATACAGGGTTTAAAAAGAAGGTAGGATTAGGGGAAGGGGGTCACGGTGCAGGGAAGGGGGCGGGGCGTGCGGATCCAGACGCGCAGGGGGTGCGTGACCGTCCGTCACTTGCCAGTCTGAGAATCCAGGCGGAAAAGTAAACACGCAGCGAAAAGATGAAACGAGAGTGAAAAAAAAAAGAGAGTTGGGGGAGTGGGAGGGGAGCTTGATATAAAGCAATAATTGGAATACATGCAAGAAGATGGGGCTAGTCATGCGCAGAAGGGGTAGGGGGCATGAAAGCGGCCTAAAACCCCCTGGGGCTCAGTACGCAAACACCAACTTCATTTCGCTGTCAGCAGTGCAAAGGGAAAAAAAACCGCGCTAGGCAGAGCATGATCGATGCGCACAGCGGAACCGGAGCGTGCCGTCGCCATGGTAACCGAGCCAAAGCGAAGAAAAGCAACGAACAATGGATGCAGTGGGCGGGGCTTCACTCATAGCCGACCAATGAGGAAACGAGCAAGTGCTTCAACGAAATTGGTGGCGATCGAAAATATGGTGTATATGTTTTGTAAACGCACAAGTAGAGTGTACATATGGTTTTGATGCGTATGAGTGTATGCCGATTGGGCTAAATATATGAGCAGACAGCGAGTGAATTTGAAATATGAATAATTATCAATTTCTCTATATTTTATGACGCATTTTCTGAAATTTAAGTTCGGTAAAATGCGTTTTACTCGATTTATACCAATAAACTATATATTATATTAAAAAGCAGATTGTAGGTAAAATATACGGTGCGTTGTCAATCGCGTCTTTCTCCAAAATCGAGTGAATTGTAATTTTGTTCAAACAGCAATAATTATTTATAAGTAAACATTTCTACACAAGGAATATAGTTTATTACGGATATAAAGATAATTCACCCTTTGATCTCATTTTCACATAATTAGGTTACGTGAAATATTCAAATGGGCAGCTATTAAATGATATATGAACACATTACGCATTGAAAGATTCAACAAACAGACAAGAACTCAAAATTAAATAATGTAAACAATATAAAATCCTACTTTATAATCTTAAATTATGCACGGACGATAAAGACGTCTTTATAATTACTTATTGATTGGAAAAATATAAATTCTCCTCCCGTCCAATTATAGCAAGAAAGATCGAAAAGTAAAGTTGATTTAATTAAAAGTTCAAAACTACTATGCTAAATGAATAAATAAATAGATGTATTTATAAAATTTTCTTTCAATTCTTGAATGTTTTCAACGAGCATATAATATATATATAGTATTTGGATTCCGAGAAAAAAAATTCTTCTGTATCATGGCGAATACATATTCATCAACAAAAAAAAATTATGATAGTATAGTATCCATACTAATTATAATCTAGTACCAGGAGATTGGCAGGAAATAAAGGAGATAAAAGTAAGAATTATTCAATAATAATATGCAACAATCCGTTTATCATAAGACATAAAAAAATAAAGCACAAACTAAAATATTACAACAAAATCACCATAGCAACAGACGGCACAGTCGCCATGGAGACGCGCACAATCTCGCAAAGTGGTCAATCTCCATTCAGGTGCACGCTCCATATTTGGAATGAATTCGGAGTAAGTAATGAGACAGCCACATTATTGCTCGGTCAGCGCCTATTGACGCACCGCAAACACGGGCAGAGAGCCTCGTGGCACGGCCAGGGCCTCTCTCCCCCACCCCTTGGGCTGCGACAGGCGCCGTTCCACCCCAAGGACAGGAGGGTACCGCCCGGAGCCATGCACCCCGGCAAGGACGCTCCTCCGCTGAGATTGATAACTGTCAATCAATTCGCTATGGAATAACAGGAAGCCAGGCAATGAAAGGTGTTTCCAACCGAACAATGCCCAACATCGAGCAAACATGTCGATTGCCACAACCAATCAATGATCTGCTATACATTGGGGATTACAACAAAGGGAGCCAGTATCATCGCAAAATAAAAAATAAAAAAAAAAGGAAAAAAAATAGTCCCTCGATTTTTTTGTCTTCTTCTTCTTCTCCAATACATTCTGTACGGATAACTGAATGTTTGCAGATGCATGGATAACGTATAATAAAGCTATTTTCTACACGATCTCCTATATGTATATATATATATATATATATATATATATATATATAGGTCCACAGTGCGCAAGTATAAGATTTGAATAAACACCGATTTATGTTTACAATGATGGCTGGCTTTGTCAGTTTTGTCAAAAATGTCTGTCCATAATACCAAAAACATTACGGATGTATTTATATCTATATAGGTACCCCCCAGAAGGAAAAAAAAAAAAAAAAAAAAAAATAGAATTTAAACATTTCAATAAAACTCAGAGAGCAGAGCATACAACTAAATATATGTCGAGTCGAAAACCATTTGTTTTTATCATGTCTGGCACATAATAGATGAACACAAGGTGGTTTACACAGATGGAATGGAAGAGAAAAATCAACTACATTGTCCCAAAATAGAGGATAATAAGCATGTACATCGTACAATTAGTAAAATCGTGGAGCGAAAGAGCTATATACTTTGATCGGATAAAAAAAGGAGCATTGTAAGTTTAAAAGTGTTCGTCAGGTCAGAGATTTGCGGCAATTTCGGTGGTAGCCATGACACATTTCCGACAACGCTGTATGCATGGATTTGACCCAGTTATAGCCTATTTACAGCATATATTTGCGTGTAATTGATTGTGTACATTACCAGCTTGACATAAATGCATGAAGAAGAAAAATCAGCAATGTTTTGGTTAATGTCACATGCGAGCAAACTTCAAACCAACGATCGAAGCAGCTGATTAAAATGCATGAAAATTGAAGCCAACGTTATCAGCATTCTGTCATATGCATGTATGAACTTCATACCATATAATATAGTTGTATACGACATACGATCAGTGAGTGCAAAAGATATATTTTTCTTAGGGGGGGGGGGTTGTCATAAAAGTAGTTGATGCAATTACAAAGCAATTTGAAGCTGAAAGCTCTGAGTAAACAAGTATCAGGGGAGTCCGCTGTAAAAAACAATGCAGCCTTGTTGTGAGCATACCGCAGCTTCAGAGGAATTTAATTTAGAAAACATTGATACATGACAAGAAGAATCATGTATCATGGTTTAGAACATAGGTGACACATTCATTCATGGCTCAAAGGCCATCAGATGTATCAAAGCACACTGTTGAGGGCGCTTCGGATGCTTCAAAGACTCTCACTGCACCGCAGCAGCGGAGTCGTGTCCGTACGAATCCCAAGAAACATACGCCTTTGTAGTCATCCAATGTGATAGATGAGGCGGCACTCACTCGCAGCCGAGACAACGCTGATAGATTTAGCGGCCATTTTGAAGAGGGCGAGCAAACAGATCCGACCGGCACGCAATTACGAGTGATGAATGAGCCCGAAGACAGGGAGGTTTGGTCATCTCATCACTAATGGACGCTGTATGCATGGATTATGATAACACCCACGGGAATTATGATAATCGCATCCTGTTTTGTTCTTGCGCAGCTCGCAATCTGAAGAGGCCCTTGTGTGGCTTCTACGCGGCTAGAAGCTAGGTCGACAAGAGACGCCGCTCAAGTACCCGCTAGACAGTACTCACATCCGCAGCTTGTGACGCCGAATTATACGCGAAAGACTCAGCATTTAAAGAGAACTCTCACACAGCGTCAAGTTACCGAGAAAAAGGAATGACACACGGGGTTCTGTGGCTCACTGACAAGACATCTTCAAACAAGGGAAAGAAAGCAAACAGATTTAGGACCAAGGAGTGGTAATACCATCCAGTCCTCGGTATACGGTGTGCACAAGTTAGAATAATACAGCCCCATGTCTTGCCCACAAAGAGGTCAACCCTAAGCTTGTGTCCGAACTCTGAAATGTCTATACCCATGCCACTAGTCAAACAACAGCAAGTAACCCAACCCAAGACACGAACTCGAGGGGTCTTGATGTACAACTGCTTGCATCACAAATAGAGCTTGTCAAGAAAAGGAGTCATCGAGTGCTGACACCGTACAAATAGAAAACGTTTGCAGATCACTTGTTCAGTATATCTTTCTGGTGTGAAGATGTATTTACCTAGTACTTTTGGTTCAACCATTAATAAAGAAAGATACAGGAGAAATTATCAGATGCGAGAGTGGCGAACAATAATCTCCTTACGAGAGGAGCTGAAGAGCAAACAGCATCGTCATTAGCAAACATTGATATACTTCTCAGAGTCAATACTCGGTTGTATCAATTATCATTATGTACATCATCATTGAGCAATTGAGTCTCACTTATCACATGTTCAAACAGTTGGTCGTGTGCCATCGAACAACTATTGCATAAAACTCGATCCTTCGCCCCATTTAAAGTCATATATAGTCCAGGTTGATGAACAGAACTTTCGCCAAATATATTGTTCAGTATACACACATCTTAATAATACTGCCTTTACATAGGGGCGGCGAATATGCAAGAGGACGACCAATTTCTTGGCATTAAGTTGATACCATAGAAATTTATAAGCTCACGCGAATGGCATAGTACATAAAAATATATTATCGACCGTTTGGGACCTTGGGTACAGATTTTCAACTCAATACAAAAGTATATACATGTACTATAGGTCAACTTGAAGATAAAATCCTTCCACATAGATATCATACCAAATGAAGTCATGCACAGAACATTCATTAACAAGAAAACTACAATGAATATTTATATGCCCAAAGAAAACAATAAAAATTCCTAAATTGTGAACCAACCGAGAGCAATAAAACAAAAAAAGACAAAGGACTCGGCTAAAAGTGATTTGCAGGCCAGGTGGAAGCAGGACGTATGATAGATTTGTCACCGACGATAAGCTCATGCAATTGAATGCCTGATAAGATGCAGCGGCCTACACGTCCCTGATAAAGACTGGTCATACGCTGGTCAATCTGTCCTAATAAACTGATAAGGATTGGATGACCACTAGACGTTAGAGGCCTAATCACATGTATGCTATACTCAGCAGGAACTTGGTAACCGAGATTATTGGCCAAAATGAACTTAGATTAGAACAGATTGTCGAGAGATAACTCGGGACACTGTATATGGAGTTGTGTTGGGAGTCTCGAGAATCGTGGGAGTTCATTAAGTTGTTGATATCTGTCTTTGAAAATGGTTGCCAAGGAAACTTGTTGTTTTGCCCATCTCGTTGCCAAACAAGTCCAATACACAGAGGACGTTACCATGGCAACAGAAAGCCAGCACTTGAGGAAGACCAACGGGTCATTATGAGCGACGTCATGGTGGCTATAGCATCTAAGGGCAGCCGAGGGCCGTAGCGTTAATTGTTGTCGTAAAGTGATTGACACGGGGTGGAAAACAATAAAATCGTGTACTGAGTGGAGAGTTTGACGCATAGCATACGAGAGGTGAATCAGTGCAATTGCTAGCTTTGAAAAATACTAGCTAAAATCGATCATAAATCAATAAATCCTGATAAGAAACCAATAAGACCACGGGGGGAAAAATATAAAGATCAGTCCGATTGTACTTGATGAACTTGAGTATTACTGAGTATGGTGTCGTAGTGTCGTAGCGTGAGACATGCTGCATGCATGCTGGTGGCATGGAGTGAGTGAGATATGGAGGCGTCTGCGCTCAAGCAGTTAATTTCGACGCAAGCGCGTGCAATGAAGAGCCCACGAATGGCAAGAAGATGGCTGCGGGGCTCAAGAGGCTTGACTCATCGCAAATGCAAATCGTGCTCATTATGCATGCAGATCCGCCACATTGTGATTGACAGGCATGGGGGCGGGGATTAGACGTGTACAACAAGAACGGCGTCTTAACACGACCGCCGCCCGTTTTATGGACGTTGCTAATCATATTAGGGCTGGCTGAGGGATCGCAGCAGGGAAGAGGCAGCGGATCCGGGAGAAGGTCGAGGCACTGCAGGCTGGCAATCCGTCGCGATCCGCGGCCATTGACTGCGCTAATCCCTTGGTTTGTTTGTTCATTCGCTTAATTCGCCCGTTTTCAGTGAAAGCGACGCGCCGTCGACGATGGCTCTAAATCCGGGTGCCATTTAAGAGCCAGGAATCAGGGCTTTATCAGCTGTGCGCATGCGCCCCCGGCACTCTAAACTGATCCAAAGAACGTCGCCAAGACGAAAATGGATGGCGATTTCAAGGAGTGGACGCCGGGAGGGGCTGCATGGATGGAGGGAAGCGGAGGGAAACGGAGGGAAAGGGAGGGTCGTGCGGAGCCAAATATTGACAATGGATCGAATTTTGTGCCCCGATCGACTCGAGTGTCTCGTCCTTCGCCGCTCGCAACAAAAGCAGCCACCGCAAAAGGGGTATATCCCAGCGGAGGAGGAGGAGGAGGAGGAGGAGGAGGAGGGCGCAGGAAGACAAGCCCTAATGAAGCGGCGCTTCCATCGCGCTCCTTTGATGCAGCGACTCAGGCGCGAGTGTCTCTGCCCGCCTTTGTGGCGCTGTTTGTCATCGCAATATTTGCCATCTCATTTTAGGCCTCCTCCTCCTCCTTTTCCTCCTCCTCTGCCTCCTCTCTTTCTCCTCTCACTGCAGGTTTCTTCCCTTTATAGCGAGCACTTCATCATCGCTTTCTTGGAAATGAATCCAGCAGGATCCACGCTCAAAGCCACGAAAAACGAACGAAAACAACATGTAGTCCCAAATTGATATATACACTGTTATGTGTGTGTAAATATTTTTTACATGCATGTAATCGCGTAAAACAATATTATAGTATTTACACTTGAATACTCGCTCCGGAGACAAGGCAAGGCGTCTAGAACAGCAACGCCGCATATAGCATGTACAATACGATGCATAAATTATACGATGGTCGCATAAATTATACGATGATCGCATAAATTATAAGACGGTCGTTGCGTTTTATCGGTGCACTGCGTGAAACACAACATCACCGAGTGACCGCTTTGCACTTGCAAAACTAAGATATCCCAAATAAGTTAACTCTAAAGATCAAAATGATTTAATATATACGCGTATATGCACGAGACATTTCGTATACATACACCCGTTATGGATTTTAATATCATAATTATAGGGATGTCAGAAGTATGTTTCTCTGATTCTTTGAACGCGTAATAATATTATTATAGACATGCATAAAAATAAAATATAAGCTATTTAGCAATTACAGCGAATGGGAATTAATCAACAATAATGATAATATGGAAAAATCGGGATGATTTTTACATACAGTCAATTCTTTCTAGCCGTTGCTTCACGCAGTATAGTAAGAATAAGAAGAAAAAATATAGGATAATTATATGATATTTATATGTTATGCCGCGATGAAACGGGCAATAGGAATAAAAAGCCAATGGAGACATTAAAACACATATTCTTATGTAACATTGAGCATATGTTCTGGTAAAATATTTTACACTCTGAGCATGTCAATAAAAACATACAATACATTATCACTTAAACAAACTACATGTATGATATAAAATAAGGACGGTGAAGGTATGTCATGAATGAAGTGCCAACTAAATTAAAATTGGACTAAACATTAAATATATTTATAAAAATATATATAAAAAAAATATAAAGATTTATATAAATTTAATAACCTTAATAGTATATTACTTTATATCACCGAAGAAAAAATTCATTGGATTGAAAACTAAAAATTAATGCCGTGTGTTCAACATCCAGGAAAACAAATTAGAAACAGAAATTAATTATGTTCCACACTTTCGCCGCAGAACAATATTTTTATTGATTATTTCCGACATCAAATGGAGAAAAACACCTCGGGCGCGTCAACAACAACTTCAAACCAACGCGAGTGACAGAGCGCGCCGTGAAATATCATCAGTCAACAGTGCCATCTGTAATCATAATGTAGTCTCGGCGCAACGTTGATTAATTATTTGATTAATTCAGCGTAATTATTGCGGAATTGGATAATCCTGTAGTTTAATTAATTATCATTTTATGTCGTGATGAATATTCAATAAACGCTGACGAAGCAAGCACCGATTTTCACTATCTAATTATTCGATGAGTATTATTCAATTAGTAAATAACCAATAATAACTTTTTCTATTTTTTTTTTATGGGAATTCGCCGCACGATTATTCGTATATACACACGTATAGCAGTAACCATTCGAGAAATTCACTGAAAATAATAATAATAATAATAAAAATATAAATTATCACGCTCTCATTCGTTTACAGGTGACACAAAAACACCATTGTTTAAGTCACAACCAACTGTCACTATTCGCTAAACTGCACGTGTTTGAATAAATTATTATTATTATTATTATTATTAAATATACATACTATAAAACCGCCGCCAAATTTGCGTGCGAATCATTCTTCAGAAGATTGTTAAAATAAATTAATAATTATGACTGAACAGATTCGGATCTCGAACGTGCGAAGGTCAGGTAAATGAACTGAGAATAATATAAAGGAGAACAAAACTTGGTCGCCGCAGGTTATCACAACGGGTAATCGTGTATTTAACAGCATATATAGTAAAAACAGCAACTCAAAATAAATGCCTCGAAAGTAAATTAACCCAGAACACAAGCGTCAAAAAATAACATTGATGACGTACAAGGCAAAATAATAAAATATACAAAAATCCCCAAATCGATATAGATGAGCCAATGACACGTGGGCAGTAAAGCGGCGCAAGACAGACGCACCTGTAGTTGTGGTTTCCGTGCTCTGCTATCCGTAGACGACGCCAGGTGTTGCTGAAGTTTAAGGACGTCTCGCTCCAGTTGGGCACACTGGAAGAGCAGGAACAACTGATCACGACCAGGGTCCGACGTCGCCTCTTATCCAACCCCGAATAGAAGAGAAGGACGAGGAGGAGGAAAAAAGTCCGTCAAATATTTGCACCTTACAAGCTACGCATTTAAGTTGGAAAACAGCAGAGCTCTAGATATGGACTGCACAGCAGCAAGCAAACATGGATCCCTCCTAGCTCCCATGCTCAATATTAGCCCAGCGGAATCCTGTCAAACACCGAGTTCAAATATGTTCATAGCTACAAGTGCCATCATACAACAAAGAAAGTCTCCCTCCTCCTCCTCTTGCTCCCCATCCCCCCCATAACACACCCCCTCCCCCTGTAAGCTAACCCGCAGAACTACATCAACTGAGACCTAATTTCATCCTGTAATTTACAGCAGAAATGCCGCACTCAATGGAGCAAGAGTCAACATCAGAATGTGTGCTCAGACTGCGCTAGAGGGATCGGCGCTGCTGATGCGGGCAGCAGGCATCTTCCATTTATTCCATCTCATGTGAAAAGAGGTTTAAAAGCCCGAGCAAGGTGGGATGACACCTTAATACCAGCGCAAACAAACGCCAATCCACGCACCTTGCCGACTGCACTTTAGCTTGCTCTATATTGCCAGGTGCAAGGGTGCAATATTATAGTAAACACATTTCACCAGAGCATACCTGCATGTATAAACTATAAAATATATAAAGAATTTTATTACATTTTCACTCTGTACAGTTGGGCGATCGAAATTGGACCCAAGTTTTAAAATAGACAAAAATAACAGTGATTTACCTTGTTTTTAGCGTTATCTCTCTCCTTTAAAACGGTTTTTAATTCTTCCGTGCATATTTCTTGGCGTCGCTGTCTGGCGGTGTTGATCGCGTCGGCTAAACGTCGGCCGACGGCGCTCAAGACTTCGGGTGACGCTGCGTCTGTCAATTCCGACAACAACCCTCCTAGGTCCTGAAAATGTAGCATGCAATATCCAGGTTTAATCTGTAATCAAGCAACACATGCATATGGACAAATCGAAAGATAACCAGCACTCATATACAATAATAAATAAATGCTGTCAGCAACGAAATGAACATAACTAATCCTATACGGTCGTAATTGACAGCCGGCTAAATTCAGACAGAGAGCCGTGACATTCCCTATACGCTGATCATATTTGCGAGTATAGCCTATGCTACGGCAAACAATCCTGACATGTAAATGTCACCGCGTTCCAATAACGAACATACGAGAACTATAAAAACATTGATTGGAAAGTCGATACATTTACGTCTGCATTATTACATCATGATACACCTGTACGAGCTTAACATGTAGGCACTATGGTGTCCTTTTACGGGGGTCACAAGAGTAACGATGTCGTCCTAACATAACATGAACAGCCAGAGCACTTGCGAACGGGCCACAATGGCGGTCCATCAGTGAATCATTTCAATCGAACATAAAACGCAGCGAGGCGTACATAGATGAAAACGATGACATTCTCGATGATCATGTCGACGCACGAGATGGAAAAACGGGGCAGACGCCACTAATAGAGGGCGCCATTCAGCGGCAGGCGGGCAAATATTTGCTCGCGTTTGATTGGCTGGCCTCTGAGGTTACTCGTCGGGAGGCAGATTGGGAAACGCAGCCGCCCAACTTTTTCTGATTATGGGGGTTTTATTCCCTCGGGAAAAAGAGACAATCGGCGTTCCATCCCGGAGTGGTGTATCGCGCGAAATGGAAGAGTGTAGTGTCATCGGCCGCCGCCAGATGGGGCTGACAATGGACGAGCACGTACTGATGAAATGGACGACGCGAACGCGGTTAATCTCATCAAGCGACGAAGCATTGTGCGCAGGCGCAGACAACATGGCGCTTATTGCGAGCGCTCAAAGACAATCGTCGGTCGGATGCACTCTGTTTCAGTGCTGTCACGTGGTGGTCTGTCACGTGCTGGCTGCCTACTTTAGCCATATCGCCACGACACTAGAATCATTGCCCCTCACTGCCAAAGGTATAATGGCAGCAAAGGCGCAAAGTGACCGTCGAATTAACAAGTCAATTTGGGGCATGATGGATGAGGCACATGCATCTAATTTTCATTTCCGTGTTCGCGCGCTTTCTTCGCAGCGAAATGAAGCGAAGTGATTCAATCTGCTGGCAAACGACGCGCAGCTGCGTGAGGCATCAAAGACCATCTACGGTAGTTGAGTGCAGCTTTTGTTCATGGCCCTTCTAAATGGCACCATTGCTTGACCAATAGGTCGTGCTGCAATGGACACATTCAGGATTGCATCAACTGCGAGATTCACACCGAGTGCAAAGGGGAAATTTCGTGAAGAAGAAGGAAAAGGAAGGGAAACAAAATTCGTCATTTCTAAATTTTTGTAATTAAATCAGGTAGCATATGATTCGTAAAATGAATAAACTGAAAGGCAGCATTGTATTTTTGGCATGTGAAAAAAGAAAAAAAAAAAAAAAAAAAAAAAACCATGAGCGGTGAGATGAAGATTTCACACCGTGCTATCACCAGCAGGTGTGGCGACACGACAGACGGCCAGCAGCGTCTGAAGTGTCATCAGAATACCTTGGCAGGAGAGGGAGCCACGCACGCACAAAAGAGCGACCGCATTCGAGGATTAGCCGCTCAATTCATGCGATCCGATTTGGCACCAAAAAACGAAACACTCGGCGTCGCAGCACTTCTCGCGTTTTGAACACGAGGCTTTTCCGGTCAATTGCGCATGGATTAAACCACGGGAGAAGAATGCCGCGAATGCATTTTTAAGTGTGCCACGCCCGATGGCGGGGTGAAGTAATTGCGGTTGAAACGCAACAGATTGGACGAATTTTCCAATGATTTTCAGGGGTAAATAGGAAACATGGCCCCGAGGGAGGAAAACCTGATGGGGGATTAACATGGGGCTAAATGGGGGATTAATGAATTTGAATGAAAATCCAGGTAAAGGGAGGAGAGACGAGAGAAACAGATGAGAGAAAGGATAAGACAAGAGGAAGTGAGGTCAGAGGTCAAGTGATATGATCACAGTCCCATAATAAACAAACTTATGTCGAGCAGACCCATTATGCAATACAGTTATACACTCCTTGTATAAAATTGTTTGCCTGCTCGCCTGCAACCCCACATTCCAACTATGAACCAATATCTTTGAAGACCATTTACGCTGATGGAATTTGAAATCCAATATTTGACTGTCTAGGGCTCGAGGGTCCTCACTCAGTGACGTACTGTCACATTTTACCCTTTACTGTATTGGCACTTGGTGCTTCAATTCGTCAAGTGCACAAAGGTCAGGGGATACCTACCACATCTTCGTCGATATTGAACCGCTCCAACCTACAAGAGAGAGAGAGAAAAAAAAACATTAGTTATATATCCGTCATATCGATTATCGGAATCGCGGTTCAGTCATGCACAGCTCTACTATTAATTCGGTTGAGTTTCGTAAGTTTTAGTGGTGCAATAAATCGCATTATAAAAAGCTGGGTACTTGTTTGAGAAAGCATCTCCAATTTATCAAAAGGCTGAGATTCCTTAATTTCTACGTGGACATGGACAAGGGTGTTGCTGGCTTTCAAGTGATATCGAATGCTTACTGTTGGAGGGCAGCCAGCTGTCGACTGTTGAGTTTGGCAAGGGCCTCGTCCCTCTCCTGGTTCGCAAGTCGCAGTCTGTTCAACATGGCCTCATCCCGCTGCTTCTGAGCGCGGTAGATGTCTTCTACTAGAGCTGGAGGAATATATTTGAATATGAAACGGATATAGGTTATCCGAAAATTGCAAACATACGAATTTTTGAAAATTGATGGTGGAATACAAGAGCGTATAATGATATGGGTTTAGCGTATCATGCAGGAGTAAATTTTAGGGACACGCTGAATGTGTTGTGGGTATTTAATTTGTACATTAAATGCAAACATACAGGCAGCTTTGTCTGTCATTTCACCCTCGGCCGCGGCCATGTTGGTTTTGCTCTCATATTTCAACCTTTCGACTTCGGTTTCCAAGTTGTCAACTTTAGCTTGCAGCTGGAGAAAAAAACAAACAAAAAACACAGATCAAACGATTGAAAACAATTAAATTAAAGATATTAAAAACTCACCGAAATGTTCAAATTCTTAGATTTCTCCAATTCAGCGACAAGTAAAGACACTTGTCGATGTTGTTCGCGAGATATACTCATCTGCTTCTCTTGATCGATGCGAGGTTCATTCCGTATCGTCATTTCTCCACTGTTTTTGGCGGGATCCGGAAGTGGGTTCTGATTGGCTGCTGGGCTCAACGCAGCCGTGTGATTGGCTGGCATCGCCAAATTTGAATTTGCGTTGCTAGGCAACAATTGTACAGAAGCCTGTGGTATCTGCATCATCATTTGGGGTGTGGCAAGCGGGCAGAATATAGGGAGAAGCGTCGGCTGAGTTGCTGACGAGGGAGGAGGACTGTGACTCCGCTCTGAATCATCAATTAAAGCCTCGTATTATGTCGACCATTGGCACATTAGGATACAATACAGTGATAGCAGAGACGCGGAGAATTCCATAATAAAGCGATTGACGAAGACTAATCGTTGTTTGCTTGCGAACACGAACGCACGAAACCCGATGCGAGGGCATCAACCAATATCGATCGACGCTCAACATCGTTGATGCATCTGCCAACTGCAGCATTTAATTTGATCCCCCCCCCCCACCACCACAAGGTTATATTTGGGGGTTCAGAGATCTCCTTCTACTGCATTCATGACGTCATCTTGTATGTAGTATGTACATACTTCGCGTTCAATGCATCCCTATGCAAGCAACCAGCGTTCGCATTGACAAGTTTATAATAAATTGAATTTCGACTTCATAAAACTAAGTGCAATATATCACGAACCTCTTTCGCGCATAACACTAGTGCTCGCAGCAGTTCTGAAAATCAAAATAAATAATGAAAGTTAGTACATGAAAAACTATGAGTTGAAAATTAAATATCTTTTAAATTAATGTGGAAGCAGGTGTAATGTGGAAGCAGTTTTTTTTTTTTTTTTTTGTCTTTTTAACGTTTTGTGGGGCTTTTTTTTTCCCGTTTCGTTTCGTTTTATTATTATTATTATTATTATTATTATTATTATTATTATTATTATTATTATTATTATTATTATTATTATTATTATTATTATTATTATTATTATTATTGTTTTTCAATATATATTAGCCCACTCATGAGGTTGAGTGTTGAACTTGTGTCATTTGGATGCAGAATGATAAAAGGGTGAAAAATGTCCAGAAACGGTAATCCGCGGCCTTGTGAATAACAGCCTTGTGAGTGCAAAAAACAAAACAAAAAACATAATAATAATAATAAAAAAAATAGGAATAATAATAAAAAATATATATGTTGGAGTATACAAAAGCTTTTGAACATGAACATTTGAGGGGCTTTTAAGAGCGCCGCAACAAAAACAATACAAAAAAAGGAACGATAGTTCATCGAGGTTGACCTCAGTCACAATGGGACAAATATTCGTAGAGTGCTCATTTCCAGCCTGACACACGTTCCGGTTAAATATTCATGGGCGCGGCCATTAGCCGTAAAAAGGCTCAAAATCACGACATTGATTTGCTGTTGTCTGCAGACGTTGCGCACGTCTCAATTATGGCGTTCTCGCCTACATGCCCGGAAAACAATGCATTTTACACCCCATACATCGATGCCAAGCGAAACTTAAAGGTCATTCGTCAACAATTAATCAAAATGAAATTAAAGTTGACATAATTGTAGAACAATACCCATTTAGGTCAATGACTGCTATCTGAACAGTTAATACGAACCTATAGGCTATACTGCAGGAGAGAAGTTGGGGAAAAAAAAAAAAAAAAAAAAAAAAAAAAAAAAAAAAAACCTCTAGGCTGGGTTTAGCTATAACAAAAGGATGATGTCATGCCATATTAGTTTACACGCCTCACATCGGCTGTACATGTTCATGAATAATCATGAGCTCCCGCATACCGAGAAACTATAGTTTTCACAGATGATCTTTAAGAAGAAGTAAACAAAAAGATGTCAATCGAAGCCTGTCGAAGCTAATTGATTTGGATAAAATCTAGATGTTCTGAGATTGCATTCTATTCGTTAACACAAAACCAAATATCAAAATAATTATGATCTCTTTCCTCCAATCCTGCCATATACCTTGATTGATAGGTAACATACAGGCGTTAAACAGAAATTAAAAAATTGCGTGATTGTGACAATTCCGTATCAAAGCAAGTGTGCACATCTGTGAATAAGAAGCCGGAAATAAAGGGCAAGGGTACTCAGCACCTGGAGATGCGCAAATAGTCCCAGAAGAGCCTGATGTGTTGAAATAAATAAACGTAATAATTATGCACGCCCGGTCCCTGGGTCAATTAATATGTGACTGATGCACATAATTCATATGTGGAATTCTCATTATGGAACAAATTATCTGTTCATTTTCACATATGAAGGCACTTTGTTATTATGTGCATATATCGACATATTTGAGTGCACCAGGATCATGTACTTACCCTGATCGGTGAGGATCCTTTGCCTTTAGCTGTGCAATCTCTTCCTGCCACTGAAGTCGCTTTGAGTCTTGGTGGGAGCTCCCATGAGGCAGTCGGTTCTTCAGCTCTTCCGTCACTGACGGATCGCCATACATGTCGACCAACTGCTCAAGCCGTGCCTCAGCCAGCTGGCGAAGGGTGATCTCCTTTAGCCGGCTCTCCTCACTAGCACAATAAATAAATCAATAAATTACACATTCAGGTACATGTAATAAATTACAAATTATTGGGTTTGTTCTGAAGTATAGAAGCGGTCAAGTTGACTATCATAACGCATAATATACGTTATGATTACACACGTCTCACGGTGTGAATACGATTATGACTGGCGTTATGAATGACCATCGATTTAAAAGAATCGAAAGATCACGAGAACGAATGCGAGCCAATTGTTAGAATTCCATTGAAAAGGATTGAAAGAAACATCTGGAGCAGATGCACAGCGACTTTGGCCTGAGGGTAGAGGAAAGCCCCTCATACAATCAACGGCGCTGCAGGATCAAAAGGAGCTCTGCGAGAAACAAATGCTTCTAACATGACGCCTCGAGGCTGATGGCGATTTCGAACGAGGACGAAACAAACGCACGACGTGTTATTGTCATTTCTCTTGTATCCTGGGAAATGAATAGCTTTCTAGAACTCAATGATGGATTTCAGTGCGGTAAATTATAATGAGAAACATTTAATCAATGGAGATATTTTGTAGGACTTTTGATGAGATTCAATGTTCACGTAGTCAGTGCTTCTCAGAATTACGGAGACGTATTCACATATTTAAAAATCATAAAAATCATAGGCACTATGATAGGCCTATCAATATATGATCCACGGCCGATCGGGATCAGCCATAGTATAGGGCTAACACTATGACTGAGTATGTAATGTAATGAGGGGAACGTTTACTAAGGTTTAGAAATCAACAGAGGCCCTGGTACAGTTTATGGAAAGGGTTCCCGGGTACCAGTCTGTTTTTCTTCACAATTAATAGCCCAAACACACGATTAAAACTTTCATGGAGCAAATGCACCACGCATGAATATAATTGTGTGTAAAATGATTAGAACTAATAAAGGTACTGTTATTAATGCGCCTAGCTATGTTGTCCATGTATTACATTGCAATGTGAGTAATTGATCACCTTACGAATAATCTGATTCCAAGATCACATAATCATAAAAGTGGAATTAATAGTGGTAGAATTAAATACACGGACAATTCCAGGTGTTGAACTAATGCCCAATGATATAGACTAAAGATACTGGTACTAAACTATTAAGATTGCAGGTCAACATACACTTTTGTTTTTGCATTACATTTTTGCATCCAATACACAATGCAAAGTGGAAGTTTCTCTGTCCTGAGTTCAAATATTGTACAATTATGCAGAAAGCTCAGGATATCGAAGCACTGAGTCCTTGAAGATTGTTCTTTTTGCACAAATTCTTCAATTGATGACCCCACCCAACCAATAGGTGGACTATTAAGATTTAAGACATCTAATCCGCCTGTGAGATAGCAGCGGATACATTACTAATGGGTGGACGAGAGAGGAGTTCAACTCTATTTTAAATTCATTTTCTCGTGATTAATGTTTATGCTTGAGCTGTATATCACTTAATTATGTGTCAACTTGAGTGTCATTATTTTTTCTGCTTTTTTTCTTTTTGACTTTCTTTCTTCTATGAATCTTCAATACCATAATAGATCTGATGAGAATATGTGAGGGTACCATTATGGGCCCATTGGATGCTGCAGAAGTTTACACTCTTTTGTTTTTTATTTGTACAGCTTGATATTTAGCTTCTTCCTAAGAGTATCTTCTATTGTGTTTTCTTGTTTTGTTTTGTTCTGCATTCATTACTATGTCTTTTCTGACATGCAATAAATATATTATTAAGTATTATTATTATCATTACAAAGAATGCTAAGTATTCAGACTTGATCAGAGAGGTCCTGCATACCATTAACACTGAATTACCTTCTAGGCCTGTAAGCTGCCGTCATAAGCAGTGCCGCCACCGTCAGTTTCCTTGCGCTGACTAAGCCATCGTCAGAAAACGATAGCTTTGACGCCGTCAATTTATTCCAACCCTAAGTATTTTACAAGAGTGCTGAGTTTTGCAACTGCATAATTTTTTTTTCCACAAGTCGATTCGAGACTCAGACTTGTCGCCCCTATAGCAACTCTCTTCTACATTGGCTGTAGGGCAGACTTTATCTGTTATCACAACTGACTCCTGAGATCACTCACCTCTGCTCATCATACGTATTTCACGAAATAACTACCGGTCTGTTTTAGATTGACTATGTTATTCTGCATCCATTTATGCAAAGAAATCAAGTAAAGAGTAAATTTTGAATGAGGGAGGCACATTTAAATGCGAGTGGTGAGTGATCACGAAGAGAGCAGAATCATATGAGCCCCTGAACGAGCATTAAGGAATGTCATCTCTTGGATGGGCGCTTCAATACAATTGTTTTGATTTTAGGAGATAAACATTAGTGCTACTGTCACAACAATAGCACTCTCAAACAAAACAATAGATACGAGAGCGTTGCCTTGATTATTGCGTTCAATGAAGCTTATCCATGGTCTGGGGCCCTGTTTGCCTCCAAAAGTGGAAATATTGTGGAATGATCAGTGCACTCTATTAACTAAGATAATTCGACATAAAATGTTGATGAAATTGGAATAGAAATGATAGAAATAGCGGCATGACATGTTAGACGACCACACCAAGTATTCATTTCTCTTACCTTTGTGTGATTTTTACACTGCGATCTGTTTTGTAACACTTTCTCAGAAATAAGTAGCATCATTAGAAAGCATTGAGATCTATAACATGGATTAGATAGACTACTTCTGGCCCAGTCTGTATGTAATATGCATGTGTGTGTACTGTGTACATACCTATAGTTACTGGTATGTAACCATGCAAGTTAACTTGAATATCCTTATGTGAATTAGTGAAGAGTCCAATAATCCAGGGCATCTACCATGCATTAGAAGGTAAGATTTTATTATATATGTGAAGCTTAGGAAAAGGCTGCGGGCAGGACCACAACTCACGAATCGAACTACGCGTGCCCAGGGGCCGTCCGAATTTTGGTTTAGGCACTTGGCTGATGCTATAATATCGTATTTTTAGTATTATTTGAGGTCTAATGGTAAACTGAGGTAAACAGTTTCTGATATAAATATTTTATAAATTCAAAATTAGTGCATTAATTAGCGAATTACCTTGTTTCAGCGTCGTCCCTCAAGTGTGTGATTCGCTCTCTTGCTCCTTCAACCGCCTGCCTCAAATGGCTGACAAGAACTCGATCTTTCGAAGCCAAACGTCGATAATTCGGGTCGTTGGGATTTCTATCGCTTCTTCGCATGTAAATATCATCAATATTCTCGGTAACTAATGCCATTTTGGCATAGCTGTCAAATTGGGGGAAGCCCTCTCTTACGTCACCCACACAAGGAATTCCCAACTTAATGACGTCATTAAAAAACATAACGCACTATTTATTTTTTTTTATTTTTTTTTTCTTCTTCTTCAATGTTGAACATTGCATATCAATATTTCGCCACTAACCATGCCTTCATTCGTATCAAACGGCCATTGAGGTAATAATACAATCCGAATAAACGTATACATAGTATGAAATCTTCGTTTTGTGACATTGTGCTACCAACAAATAAATACTACAAAGTACAATAGCAGCTTTCGAAAGAAGACTGGACAATCATCTCAAGAATCACCCTGAACACAATCCATTCCGGCCACCATAAAATGCATCAAAATAAATAAAACAAAAGGAGCTGATCGTAAGAGGCTATTTTAGCCTTAAGATCAGAAGAGGACCTGTAAGTATAAGACATTCGTAACGGTATCGCAATTTAGTGCGTTATGACTGCTACCATAACGCACGTATTTTTCCCTCCCAGTCTCCCGATTCAACTTTTTGTACTGAAGTGAACTTTCTCACAAGATGACAATGTCGCTAGCGAACAGCGTCATTCAGTTGCTGTTATTCTCAATTGTGATAGTGATAATTTCTTGGATTGGAATCCTATTTTACATATATTATGCCAGGCTTAAATATCGTCATATTCCAGGACCTGATAATGCAAGGTGAGATAAACAAATGTTAAATTTCATCAATCATCAATTCAATGTCAAACTATAGCACAGATTCTCGGGCGAGGTCTGTATACCCATTGGGCTCGCTGTAGTATGTCAGCTAGTCAAACTAGTACATTGTTACCTGGTTACAGCACTAATGTACTATAGCCTAAATTAGGCCCCGACACCTGTCAAACCAGAATATAAATAATAATTATATGTAATTGAAGTACTAACGGTGGATAATACTGCATTTATAGTAATAATAACCGTATCAAATAGCCAACTGGAAGTAAAAGTACTCATTCATTCAACATCAACTTGATTTATCTATTTATTCATATATTTATGAAGAAAACAAAAACAAAACACCAGTATAATTACATGTATTTAAAGATTTAGTAAATGGACTTTGAATAATTGATTTCAATTTCTATCCTCAGTTTCATATTGGGCAACATACCTCAGCTACGCGAAGGGCACCGAAGAGGCATTAACCCTCACGAACAATTTTACATATGGTAAAAATTAAATTAATTTCTAAGTGGATATTTCAATTAGCAGTTAATTATGTTAACTTCCAGGTCGCGTCAGTATGGACCTCTGTTTAGACTTCATCTTTTGCATCGAACTATGATTGTAGTTTCTGGGAAAGAAATTGTTAAGGTAGATAGTTAATTGCAATTCTAATCCTATTGATTAGTGAGTTATATCTTAAGAAAATCTTCTTCATAGTTTTTTTTTTTTTTTTAGGAAATTCTCACCAAGAAGGATTATCCAAAATGTGACATGATCTATGGGATGCTCTTCAATGTCTGTGGCCAGCGGTATTATTATTTTATTATTATTATTGTCGGTATTTTTTGTTTATTTTTTATACATTATTTTATTACACAGATTTCTTGGACGGGGTCTAGTAACAAATACTGATCAAAATGAATGGACAGTCAAGCATAAACATATAGCTCCTGCTTTCAAAAGATTGTACGTTGAGGAGGGAAAACATTTGAGAAATTTTAAATTGATTTTAAAGAAAATATTTTCAGCAATTTGAAAGGTTTTATGGGTCAATTGGACAACTGTATTGATTTGTGGGTCAATAACTTATCCCTCGTAGCCGATGGGCAAACGCTGGTCAACCTAGCTGGACGCCTTGACCAGTTAGCCTTGGACATCATTATTAATGTGAGTTTTTTTTTTTTTACTTTTTAAATAAGTTATAATTCAATAATTGTGCAGTTTTCCTGTGGATCAGACCAACTGCCATCAGAAGCTGAGAGCAAGAAATTATTTAATTGCTTTGAGCTAATTTTAGAAGGAATGGAAGAACAACACAGAGATCCTTTAATGAAAGTAGGTAAAATACATTTAAATCTATGCAAATTTATCCAAATTTATTCAGATTTATTTACATTTTAAATTTATTACAGTTACGTCCTTCCAAATGGGATTTTCGGAAGAAAGTTCAAGCAGCTGCGAGGTATGTACGCGATAAAGGACACGAGAAGGTCCAGGAAATTTTAGGTCGGAAGATCCAAGATGAAAGGTCCATCCTAGGTCTCCTAGTATCCAGTCTAGGTATGTCTTTATTACTTCTACTTTCTATTATTTCAACTTTCTTGCTTCATTCTCCAGAAAATGGAACAAGGGCAGAAATTGAAGATATTCTGGATGATTATGTAACCGTGTTTATTGCTGGCCAAGAAACAACTTCAAACGCTCTCGCGTTTATTTTCCATGAAATCGCACGACACCCCAAAGTTCTTCAGAGGTTTACAATTCATTTATTTATTATTGAGAAAAACATATAGTGTGTACAAGGACATGATAAAAATTGACCTTACTTATCTGATAGTTAAATAGTGAAATATTTTTCTTCATATCTTCAGGTTAATAAATGAAGTTGAGGGAAAAATTGGAAACAGAAGTTCATTATGTTATGAGGACACTTTGTCCTTGACCTACATGACCCAGGTCATCAAAGAAACCCTCCGATTGTATCCGATTGTCAGCGCCACTGCCCGGGAGCCACAAAGAGACGTCGTGTTACATGGGTACAACGTTCCCAAGGGAACTTTCTTGGCTGTAAGTGCTTAAGAACTGTTAAACATATTCTCGTATCGCTGCAACATCTTATTTTTTTCTTTAACTAAGATGCTCCCAAATAGAGAAATTGTGTTCCAAGAATTGCACTTATTTAAATCATTATAACCTTATAATTATAACGGTGCATACTGTGGCAGGTGCCATTCTCAGTACTGCATCGTCAGCCTGAATATTATGAAAACCCGATGGAATTCAACCCGGATAGATTCCACCCAGAAGCCCACCGGTCAGTGTCCCTGCCTGTTTATAAATTCATAAAATGTCAATTCAATCTGGACAGTACGCTGTATGCCTTCACACCATTCTCCCTCGGACAGAGATCATGTCTCGGAAAGCAATTTGCCATGGTGTATTTCTTTATTATGTAATGTTTATATTCATTTACTAAGAATAAAATTTCAGGTTACCATGAAGATAGTGCTGATCAAATTTCTGCAAAATTTCCGATACGAAGTTGATCCTTCCTATGTGTTTGCTGTGAAAGAAATGTCAACATTTAAGCCGAAAGGAGGCTGTCCCATGACCTTGACCCACAAGGCATGAAAGTCATATAGTTAATTAACAATGAAAATATCCTATGGATCATGTATCCTCACATACTAACCACATTCTCAATAACTCCTATAATTCTTTTTATATTTGTTACCCCAAAGCCTTTTCAGACCTCATGCAATATTGATTCATGTATAATGATTATATCAGCTGATATAATCATTATACATGAATCAATATTGCATGAGGTCTGAGGTGCAATATAGGTTTATAAAATGCACTAGTGCATTTTATAAACCTATATTGCACCTCAAATAAATTGCATGGTAGTACAGTCAGACCTCCTGAATCAGTCTATGTGAGTTTAAAGAGGTCAGACTGTATAATACTAATTACAAGTCAAGTGCAATTATGTTTCTTTCTGGATTTGCTTAGTATTTTGAGATTGTTTTCATAATAAAATATGATAGTATTATAAAAATTTATTGCATTCAGTTTCAGATCATAAAATTATTAAAATTTGTACCTCCTGCAATAAGCTTTGATGGTCAAGAGTCACAGCATAATTTGAATAACAAAGTATTAATAAAATTAAGTTAATTTCAGGCTTCCCAGTATAAATTGCAATCTACTTTATTAAGAGAATAAATTTTTGCCTCGAGAGCTTCATGGTCATCCCTATGGGCAAACTGGGAAGCAAGACAAAATAATCTTTCTCAAATTGAAAATATATTAAAATGCAACCTTCCTTATATTAAGCAAATAGTTCTAACAAAGAAAATAATAATAATATATTAATTAATTCATAATTAATTAATTGTAAATAACTTAAAAGAGTAAATAATTATTTCAACCAGAATTAATATAAATAACAATAGAAAGTATAGAAAACATACGAAATAAAATTTTGACACATTGTATTTTATTAGTTTTACAATTATTTTCCCTTCATCCACGCAACGTATAAACCATGCATGAGACATATAATTATAAACCTCATCCCCTCAGATAACTATTCAAAAAATTTATACAAATACACTCTCAGAAGAAGAAAAAAGCCGACATTCACACTCAAAACACACAAACAAAATGGAATGCAGGGAAAATTCAATTTGATTACATAAGATTCAAAAAGCAATTTATTGATCGCCGACTCGAATGTTTGGATTCGCCATGGGGTCAAGGAAGGGGTCATTGTCCGTGGAGTGACGACCGAGTTGCGAGAGAATGATGATGACGGTGAAGAACGCGATTATTCCTATCACGATGAAGGTCGCCATGCGCTTGCATCGGGCGTTCGGGTCGCGACGTTTGGCAGTGGTGGAATTGGATCTGCAAAAATACAAATTTATCAAAGAAAATATTCTCAATAGATTCTTCGGGATCATTGGTTTAAAAAAATTTGCTGGATTGGTAGGAGAAATTGTGGATATCATGACCAGTTTAAGAAAATTAGAATTACTAGTAAAAAAGGATCAAACAGATCTTACTAAGACATTACATTATCTCTCATACAGATAGACTGTGGGTGCGGAGAAAAAAGAAAGAAAGAAAAAAACCTACTGGAACCATCTTGAAAACCACTGCCAGGCTGGCCGTCTCTTGTACTTGTCAACATCGTGATCTGTACTAATATCCAGAAGATCCTCTTTTGTAGGTTCATAGGCACGACGCGGATCTATAACAATAAAGTAATAATTAGGTAACACCAAAGTGAAGTTGCCTGCAACAAAATCAGCAGATCCCTTCGGCAAGAAATTATAACATATGTTAAAGACCGAAAGCGATTGGAAAATATTTGTCTAAAATCCTCGGTTCAACAGTGAAACCTCTTCTTGTGTAATTATCGTTAAAGAAGTTTCGCATTAAAACTGAAGAAAGTCCACTGCATTAATATGCTGCTGCTCCAGAAACGTATACTATACATGGTATACCCACGCGTGGAGTTGTCACTGCAAACAATGCCTGTTGATAATTAGTTCCAATTTCATGCAAATTAACGTTCAATGTTTCTGGAGCAGCCGAGGCCTCTGTGTACTCACTGGTGAAAGTCTCGGTCTTTTCAGACATGCGTGCATACGCGTTTTGCGCATCATCCACGGTGATGACGCTGTGAGTTGGAACAGGGGTGTATGGTGACATCATCTGAGACGCCACAGATACTCGCACGTCAGGATCACCAGAAACCGGGGAGGGGTCCGTGGGTGACGGGGAGTCGGTTAGCGGTGGCTGAGATGACACTTGGGATGGGAGAGATTTCTCCTCAATCTGGACAGAAGTATTGAGCATATATTTGTATCAATCTGCATTCTCACCAGAGGAAGACCAAGACCTGCTCGAGCCCAGTTGACTTGCGCCAGAAGTTGTTTCAGGCCATCAGCCACGGGTGACACAACATTGTTGGCTGGAAACACAGGTCCGCTACATGCTGGACATGTGTACCCAGCAGGAGCAGTGTTTGCTGGCAATTGTCGTGCGTAATTATCCAGGCAGCGCCAGTGCATGACGTCTGGAAGAATCGTTAATAGATTGGTGGACGTAAAGAGATTTCACACTGACCATAGCACACAAGACGCACGCATGGACCGGCTGATTCATCACCCAGGACTTTGCCGCACAACCGGCAGCTAGGATCATAATCGCTGTCTTGCAGCCATTGCAGATAGGACCTCACAATACACTGGGGAGAATATCGGAGGTTGAAAATACAGGTCATGCAAAGATGTCTATATATAGCTCGCCAATATTATTAAGTTAATATCAACACTAAATCTCGTGGATACTGTTATGTTTTGTGGATTATTTTTTAGATAATTTTTAGGCAGGCTACTCATGTAACATTCTAAGCTCTTAATTGATAGGCTTCCATCTGCCCTGATATGTTACAGTGTATTCACAGGAAATAGGGAATTCAGCATATTGTAGGTCTACTTTGGACCATGTCACATTAGCTCACCAGGGGAAGCGGAGCAATATCGACGTTCCATAGATTAAGCATGAAAAGCTAATGTCACATGTGCGTGTGTGCGAATTTAATCCCCCTTCTGCAGATTGATCCCCAGATTGGATGACATTGAATTAACTCTTGGCATCTGCCTATACTGGCCCATACCTCAGAAGCCGAGAAGGGGTGTGGCATTAAATCATTAATTTCATGATGATGATCATGATCATCATGTTCATACTCAACTCATTCAAGTCATTGTCAATCGAGCCGCCTATAGATGTTCGAAGTTTTCAAAAAATACAGATAACACGTTTAATTTGTTTCAATTACCTGAGAGTGATTGGACACTAAACAATGCTCACAAACATTGACTCTGTGCTCAAAACAGAATAAGTTTGTGACTTTCTTCTTGGGGCATTTGCAAAGGCCCATTTTGGGAGGGTAACGAATGAAATTCCAAAATTAATCACTCCATGGTCACAAGCAAATATCCATGAACCTCTTCAATATGTAATTGTATCATGAATGTGAGCTAATTATTAAATATCGGCTTGTTTTTCACTTTGACAGATCTCTGCCACGTAATTTTCAAGATGGAAGTTGTTTAACAAACATCGGCAAAATGTATTTTCAATATTATTTTCAATTATTTAGAGGCTAATTGCGATCAGCACACAGTGTGGGCTAAAAGTAGTCTATCTACTCCATATCAAGAACAAAACTTTGATATTTGCTAAACTTTATCCATTATTAAAAAAAAAACAACTTGATATGGAGTGACTCAGTTGTAATTGAGCCAGACGCAAATCATCAAGCTGATGCGACTATAATTTGTGATTTTTTAATGTATCGCAACACCTGTAATAACCAAATTGACTATGAAAATTGTAATGAGATTATTCATTTATGCACTAGTTGAATTTTGATCTTTTGGTTGCTTGTTTTAATTTTTTAATTTTTTGTTTTTGTTTTTGTTTTTGTTTTGTTTTTGTTTTGTTTTTTTTTTTTCTCACATTTTTCTTTTTGATTATACCACTGTAATACATGTGCGTATGAATAAAGATTTATATATATTATGCACCCATTTATGCAATGAGGGAGGAACATTTATGTGCGAGTGGTAAGTGACAACTCCTGATGGAGCTCCCCAGCTCCGCTGTGAAGCGCAATTCTTTCCCCCAACGAGTCATCCTATACTGGAACAGTCTGCCCCAATCTGTGATAGAAGTCTCATCCCTGAATGTCTTTCAAAATCGCCTTGATGAACACTAGAAACGACTACCCCTAGAATACAACTGGAAAGACCCAGCCACTCTCTCTCTCTCTCTCTCTCTCTCTCTCTCTCTCTCTCTCTCTCTCTCTCACACGTGCATGCTCAGTAAAGTCACAAATGAAGATCGGATCTTAGAGGCAATGTGCCTGCAACCAGTACGTTCTAAGGTATCCTAGGGTAAGGTCAGGTATCGTGAAAGGCTCCTGTGTGTGCATAATCAGGTGGCCCCCTGAACTAGCTTGTACAATATCATCTGTTGCATGGCTCTCCAGTACAAATTATCTGCTTTGTTTGGATTTTAGAAAGTTAACATTAGTGCTATAGGCCCAAGAACAGCACTCACAAACAATAGAATAGTTTGTTCATCTTATAACAGTAATTTTAGAAAAATATAGTATTGGATGCACAAAAATAATTAATAAAGCATACTATTTAAACAACTGGCGCCAAAATATTTTATGCGCATTTTCTTCTGTTCTCCACTTGCTGTGCAGCATCGTACTTATCTACAAAAACCTTGATTTTAGTATTTTACTTCACATTTGTTTTGTTTTTTCTTTCTCATTGTCATTATTTCTTGAGTAGGTCATTACATTATGCGATATGCTACATACCAGAATAATAACAGAAGAGCACATTTGGATTGTAATAACAAATTCTCTAACAAAAAGTGCTAAAAAAATCAGAGCTGCTTGATGACATTGTAGCGACCAACTAAATCCATTTCGATTGACTTAAAGTTAGTTCTCACGATAATAATAATAATAATAATAATAATAATAATAATAATAATAATAATAATAATAATAATAATAATAATAATAATAATAATAATAATAATAATAATAATAATAATAATAATAATAATAATAATAATAATAATAATAATAATAATAATAATAACAATAATAATAATAATAATAATAATAATAATAATAATAATAATAATAATAATAATAATAATAATAATAATAATAATAATAATAATAATAATAATAATAATAATATGATGTACATCGAAGTTATCTTAGTTATAAAAAGTTTTTGAGCATTTAAACTGTACAGAACAGAAAGCATATATACAGTGAAACCCCGCTAACTCGAAAACGGATAACTCGAAGACCCCTCTTCGTCGAAGTGTTTTCAAAGTCCCGACGACTCCCCTATACTTTAGCATTACAGATTGCTCGGATTCCTCGAACCCCGCTTCGTCGAAAAACCCTGTTCCTCGAACATATTTTTCGGTCCCTTGAGCAAAATCGAATCGTATTCGTCGAAGTTTTTTTTTTTTTAGATCAAAGAACCCTTTCGCTAATTGCAATTAACGCCACTCTGTTTACTGTTTTGGATAATCGTTTACAGAGTTCGACTCGCGTGTCACCTCTCGCATTCACGATGCTTGGTTAACAATAGAAGAGAGAGCATGTAGTGGATTTTTGATCGGAGTAAAACACATGAAGGCGTCTTTGATGAAGACGATTACAGAAAGCGGTATA
>KB298910.1:183782-209598 GCA_000328365.1 Capitella teleta | reverse complement strand
TATTATTATCATTGTTATCATTATTATTATTATTATTATTATTATTATTATTATTATTATTATTATTATTATTATTATTATTATTATTATTATTATTATTATTATTATTATTATTATTATTATTATTATTATTATTATTATTATTATTATTATTATTATTATTATTATTATTATTATTATTATTATTATTATTATTATTATTATTATTATTATTATTATTATTATTATTATTATTATTATTATTATTATTATTATTATTATGATGTAGTAGTAGTAGTAGTAGCAGTGGTAGGTGATTTCATGAATCATTGCTTCCATTATCCACTCAATGACACAATATTTGGAATCGAAAGCTGATTCCAACTCATGCTCCAAGATGTAAGTTGACGCGGTTTAGTTTATGCTCGAGTTAATCTCTTCTTTTTTTATAATTCTTTTGAAGATTCCCGCTAAGGTCGATCAAAGGATTGTAATTTTCACTTGTTGGTTGTGTTGGCTCACCTAATTCAGAGTAAACATGTGGCCATTACAACATACCAGCATAATCCAGTAGAGGAAATCGCCCTTTTCTGGTGATAGTACTGAATACTTTTGACAGATTGGTAATTAGATAAAGATGCGCTATAATATTGCTTATTTCGATCCCTGCTGGCCAGCCACTGTTGCGAGCAACAAGGTGGTATGATTTATTAACAGCAGCCCCATGGTCTGTTCATCGTCTGTTAGACTGCTATTCTGGCTTTGGATTTGAATCCAGCAGGAAATAAAAAGTCAGCTGCATATAGCATACTGCAGCCGCAACGAGCCGTCTCGGGCCTGTAAAATACTAGAACATGCAAAGAAAATGACTGAATCGCGTTAGTTGGAATGCATTTTATCGATCGGCTGTCTGCTTAAAAGTTTGCAGAAATCTTCGAACGTTTCGAAACCAAACATAAGTCGACATTTTGGTGTCAATGCCCGGGAAAGACTGCAGTTGTTCGTGTTTCATTAATTGATAATGTAATTATTTTAGTTATTTTATCAGTCATTTCAATTCCATTTCATTCTGATGTGTTATAAAACCGCTTAGTTCAGTCGCCCTTCTATTATCGCTTAAGACGTCGTGTTAGCGGGGTTCGAGCCTCAGCTGCCTCGTGGTAACACAGATAAAACGGCCGAGGTTTACGTACCCCTCTGTCTCGCTGTAGTATGTCAGCTAGGTCTGCTATAGTTGTATCCGAAAATGCTCGGAACTCCGACTTGAAACTAAGATCGGATATAAATTAGTCTTCAATACTAATAGTGAATATAATTATATATGCAGTAATGTATTGTATGTCATAATCATAATGATTTTGTGATGAGGCCGAGGCGTGAGTCAAAGGCATTTACTTTTTTTTGGTACTTAATTTGTGGCACCTTGAACTGTCCTTGGTTGAGTGGTTTGAACGTCAGACTTCCAACTCCAATCATGACAATGAAGCTTGGTCATAGATATAGATGAATTACACAGATGCCACAAAGTGAAAGTGACAAATGGCGCTTTCCAATGGGAGATTTTGATACAGCGCGCGCAGTTGCACCGCCTGTGAACAATGTCGGTCAACTATGCTGATTGTAGCTGACTCACAATGCTTTGCCGTCGCGTAACCTACATTCTACATGCTGGTTGATTCGTTGTTAACCACTGATATTTCTAGGGCTGGGCGGATATCCGTATCTGTGATCCGTGATCCGTTGGATATTGGGTGTGTTCAGTACTATCCGTTATCCGTGTTTCAGCGCGGATAGTTAAAACACGGATATTGTAAAATTGAAGTGTCCGTTTCGAGCGCACACTCAGCACAGTGAGCGTAGCACACAGCCATTTCGCACACAAATGCTGCTCACTGAAGCTGAGCAATGTCAATTACACTGATAACTAAATGGTAACATCCCCACATTGTCAACAATGCGCTAATTCTGCCTTTGTTTAAACTTTAAAGTAAAGACAATTCTAGGCCCTTGAATCTCTTCAGTCATCACACAAGAGTGACATAATCACAATTTGTTGAATATTTCCTTTAGTGCTTATTTTTCAACACGTGATAGCTTTGTCAATTGCAGTTTTCCTATGAACGACAAACAGCGCTGCATTTCATTGCTTTCTCGTCCTTGAACTATGTTTGAAATTGATCGCATGTACAGTTAATAATAGTACATGTACTTGGCGATCTAGTGACTTGAATTATTGCAAATTTTCTATATAACAATTGCCATGAACTGACTTGCACCTCATGAAGTTACAAAGTTTGTACATTTCTAAATCATGTTTGTTGAAAGTGTACACTGTAGCACAAACTGCACGTCACTGTCCTTGCATCTTGGGCTTATAATCTGCGACTCATGCAGTTGGGGAAAAATACTTGTTTACGCTGATAAGGAATTCACCTCTGTGAAATGGACAGGCAAGCGAACTGTCTGCATGTGCGTTGCATCTTGAAACTTATTCTGAAGTTTTGATAAAAGAAATGTACAAGAAGCAAGGATGACAGCAGTAGGTCAAGGTCACTTGTCTTTAACTGCTTCAGGCAGAGCGTGGTTTTAGCGCTCACAGCTCGTGCCAGGCGCTGGGCCATTACGCTGCAGGTGCATGCTCCCGTGTTTGGGCATAAATGTCTGTGTCCCTGTCTGTGTCCATCAGATATTAGTAACACAGATATCCGTTATCCGTGTACCAGTGTTAAAGCACTATTTGCCCAGCTCTAGATATTTCATTGATTGGCATTGGATGTCGATATCTATCTTTTAACTTTTAAGTTTGATCCCATCCGATCCACACAAACTTTTGTTGTGGATATAAGTTCACCTTCAAGCTCTTAACCTTTGCTATATTATACTAGTGTAGTACATGCTGCTGACAAATCCATCACAGATTCACAGTATACTGCTTAATAGCAGTTTTTCATAATCAGACGTCCAAAAGTTGCATCCTCCTATATCATTACAAGTCGCATCTCAGTGTAATTCATTTATGGCTCAGTGACCCAGAAATCGGAGGTTTGAAACTCAATTTGGTCTTCTCACCGGGAATTGAAAAATTTCCTCTGGGGCAGTGCTGCTGCCAGTTTTTTTATCCATCTATGCATTGCATAGATGGGCTTTCCATCTCAAGACTCTCTGTAAGGACACTAAGGGAGGGTCTATGCATTGCAGTGAGGAATTTAGCCAAATTTCATAATTCGGTCTACGTGGGGAAGCCTAAAAATGAAGGCTTAGGCCCATGCCTCCGGGCGCCAGCCTTGTTGAAAATTGCCATTTTTGTCCAATGTTTTATTTTATATCTATTTAGAGGGGCAAACCTTCCAGAGCCCTTTACTATTATAATCATATGCTGCAAATCTGTGGCATAAAGTATGCCATATATATCTCGCCTATCGACATGAAACTGATCTGCTAATTTTCACATGAATAAAATCTTTCTGGACACTAAGGTTGATCTTTTTAGCTTAATTGACACTCTAACCACTCAATTAACGGCTGCAGAAGAGTACTGAGGATCACTACCCCGTGTTTCCTACATATCAGTGATCCTGAGTGTGGATGGTATTGCTGTATCCTATAGAACTGCCCCCCTCCCCTTCTTCTTCTCTTTCAATTATCAGGATATAAATATAATCCTGAAGTTTTGTGTAAATTTTAATATATGATTTCTTTTTTGCTTTTCGTTTTAGATGGCTGCTGATTATGTGGACATTAAACCTTCGCCTCCAGTCTGCTGCTTAGAAAATGACATCAACGACATACAAATTAGTGAGTGGAATATTCTTGCAACGAGCTTTAATCTTATCCTATCTGCAATCTTTCACAGGTGCTCTACAGGAAATAATAAGAGAACTTGAAGCAACTTATGGCGTTTGGGTGGAATGCAGTAAAGTTTCTCTTGAATACCACTTGCTCTCAAAGGGTGTTATCAAAATGAAGCATAGGCATCGATCAGAGAAATTTAAAGGCTATTTGAAAAAGGTAATGGTTTCTCTGAATTGAATATATTTTCATTTTATGTGGTGCAGGTTGAGAATGGGTTGAAGAAACTCAGCCGTTTCGATCTCCCATCGGTTTTCAAACTTCTTCTCTCCCTGTGTCCGAGGTAAGCTATGGTTTTTTTCCTCTGTGTATTCCTGAATTAGTTCCTTTCTCAAGGGATCCCGAGGATATTGAGGGTTTGGGCGTCAGGCTTCCCTCACAACAAATGTTCTTTTTTCTCATGCATCGCATGCATAAAGCAGCCGAATTAATCCATTATCTCATGGAAAATTGCATAAATGCTTACGGTGCCCTTTCACAGCAAGTGAAACTTGGGATATTTGTTTCTTTTTATATGCTTCATATGAGCAATGTTGCTGGAATATGGTAAGTAATTTTGTTTCCGTTTCATCTGGTCTAAACTTTTTATTATAGGTTTATCCTTAGAGCTTACATGAAGTCAGTGCAAAATTTGTACTGTCTCATCCCAGATTTCGCCAAGAGTGTGAAAGCAACTCAAGTCCCCTGGGTGAGCGAGATTTTACCCAAGAATTTGGATGAATTTCTTCCGGACACAACGCCCATGGAAATGTTAAAGTCTTCACCTGTTACAGAGAGGTATTAATTGTTCTGATCATTTATCTATTTAATATAATTAATTATTAATTACAGGTTAATGAGTAAAATTGAAGGTAAAACAGACTCAGCAAATTTCACTGAAATAAAAATGGAGAAGATTGAAGATGATTTGGGGGAATCACTTTGCAGAGAAGAGTTGGAGAAAATTGTTTGCAAAAGAAAGAATAAAGAAGTGTCAGCAGAAGGGGGGAAGAAAATGAAAATGGAAGCGTCAAATATGCAGACGAAAGAACCGGACGGAAGTAAGAGGAAAACTTTGAAAAAGAAGAAAAAGAAAAAGAAGAATATTGTTAGTAAATGATTTGAAAATTTTGTTGTTCATTTCATTCAAAATGTTGTCAAAAGGTGTGGTCATTAACTTGATTGCTAAGGTAAACTATCAATTTCAGAACTGTTGCAATGTGTGCCAACACTAATTTAACTGCATTTATTTTGAGTGTACGATGTACATGTAAAATCATTGCTTGTGTGTACCATCATAATTTTACTGTTCATGGAAGTTCAGTACATGTATACAGCACATACCAACATGTTGGCTGTTGATATGCAGAATCACGCATGCAAACAAATCTAAGTCAACAACTTCTTACATGTATTCTTGATTCTAAGCACTTCTGCTGTGACTTATATGCTTGGACCATAATTATATAATGTAGAATTATATGAACTTGAGATATATCAGTCACTATGAGTATGAGTTAAGTTTTAGTATGAGTTTAATTGTTAATTACCATGTGTGCAGTTATTGATTTGAGCTGTTCCATTACTTACATGTATCTGCAAAGCTTTCCAAATTTTATTTTTTTTTTCTTGTCAATTGATGTATTATATGTATACATGTATTAACTTGTTAATAATATTGAGGTTGGCAGCTGAATGAGATCATAAATATATCTAAAATTCAGCCAATAATCATTCAGCAATGAAACATGTCAAAGATGGGAAAAACACAACATTTTTTATTCAACTCATATACAAGAAATCTGCAGTGATCTTATGAAAGTTCTGTAACATGTATTTAGAGGCCTTGAATATAGGAGGATTTAAGCATTTTCCTATACGGCTCTGTTTGAATTACTTCCAACTTTTAAGAGTTCACTGAAGAAAGTTTAATATCACAAGAATATACTAAATACGGCATGAACTTACAAGAGTTTATAACTTGGGTTAAATGCACCAATTTGAAGACAAATGACAAGTCATCAAAACTTGACAGAGAAGGAGGCTCCACAAGAACATCCTTGCTCTGTCTGAGGGTTGTCTGTTACCACAAAAACTGAACGAATCAATTCATCTTCAAAGTCGATCGTGGAACCTTTGATGAACTCCAAAGAATCGCAGTCTGTTACCACTTTGACCCCCTCTCGTTCGAAAACCCTGAAAAAGAGATTATGTACAGTTGTTCTCTTCAAATGCTCAGATAATACTTGTCATCTTCGTTTATTTTTGAGTCCATCTCGAATTTATACTGGAAGCCAGAGCAACCTCCGCCCTCAACGACAATCCTAAGATGTGCATCATCACCTTCCCCAAGTCGTTTTAATCGCTGGAAAATGATAGTGCATGGGTAAGTTAAAACGAATTTTAGATAAGTTCATTGTACCAACCTCTACACATCTGTCGGATAACTTGAGTTGACCTGAGTTCTTCAAAAGAGATGAATCTGGCTCCAATTTGGATGTTGTGCTTCGGAGTGCACGGAGAGAATGGAAGGCTCTCATTTGTGAGAAGCTGAGAGCCCTGAAGAACAATATGACTACATAATAGACAAATGTGGGATTATAGACAAATGTGGGATGTAATTGGATATCATAATCTGTACCGTTAGGTCACATGATTTCAGTCCTTTTGTATCAGGACTCGTGAAAATAAACAGGATTGTCCTCGAAGCAGAGATGAAATAATAAATAAATGGAGTGAGATATCGAAGGTTAAGGTGTGTAATTCATAAGGAGATAACTAACATAAACAACGATTGACTTATGAATTGCTAAGTAACGTTATGATGGATAGGACGTGATGTGAACGTTATGATAAACATACTGATTATGTCATCATTGACGCTATAAACTTGAAAGTCATGAAGCAAATGCCGACGTAAAGCACAGAAGAAATCGTGCAGCTCAAATAAATCTTTTCTTGATCTTGATTACGATGAATCGATGAAATACGCAGCACGACTTATTACCCTTTAGATATCCCACAAAATGCCGAGTTGACAGCAAGAGCAGGCAGCTTTCTCGCGAAGGAAGCCATTTTTAAATCTCATGTTTTTGTCGCTTACCACACATAACAAAATGTCAATGACATTTTTCACAAAACAAACTTTAACACCAGTAACAACTCAACGATACATCAGAATTAATTTTACAAGAACTAAAATTATGTTTTAAGTGACACACAGGGGTGCTAACATCCATTTTAAAAGCTTAAACATTGCTGGTGTTAGTATGTTGTAAGCGATTAGAGGGTGTGCGCATGCGCGAGAAATGACAGCTGGGGATTGTGGGAAGGAGTTATTAGCTTCCGTAATATTCTGATGAGCTGAGAAAAATCAACGGAGGCCAGAAAGCAAGCGAATGTCGCTCGATTTGCCTCCGATGGCGATCGACTTTCGCTTATATCGCACTGTGTGTTGATTCCCGATCGTTTGGAGACGGCACCATGGTTTTCTTCAACGGATCTATGAAGCTGAAGATCTATGAGGCTGTTGATCTGAGGCCGACCGACTTCGCTACTCGTCATCAAGTCAATCGAAATTTACAGCTGATAGATCCTTATATCTCTGTGGACATCGATGAGGTTCCTTATGCGAGGAGTACCACTAAACAGAAGACGTTTAAACCGTCTTGGAATGAAGAATTCACGGTTGAAATCCACAATGGGCAGAGTGTGGGACTTACAGTGTTTCACGATGCCGCCATACCTCCAGACGAATTTGTTGCAAACTGCACCATTGCCCTAGAAGATTTGGTTGGCAAAAAGGAGCCTTCGGATATATGGGTGTGTGTTATTCCTGGTTACTTCGTCGAGCATTCTGTCAGAGGAGATGAAATTTGCTTTTAAACAGATCTCTAACAAGCTCAGACTTGGCATTTGACATGGCAGAAGTGCTTGTCAATTTCAATACTTATTGATGCATGACAGGGTTGTATGCAATGATAATGATTGTAAGATGATCTGCAGTAGATCTGTGGTCCCTGCTATCATTGAAATTCATTACCTATGGATATACCTAAGAAGATTGTGGACATCTTACAGAGATATCACGTTGGAATTGTTCTGATAGCTGTTAACGACAATCGCGTCCCAGCGCTTTGCTAATATTTTCCGATTCACATTGAGCGTAAAAGTAAATGTGCAGATTTTCCGTATGCATTCAATAATGGTCATTTTTCTTTGTGCCAATTTTGTATGGATATGAGTTCCTTTTTATTAAAACAGTTCTTCATATCTTTCATTTCTCTTTCAGGTCGACTTAGAACCAGATGGAAAAGTGCGTGTCGCGATAGAATTATCAGGCTCATCTGCGGGCGGTACGTGCTTCTCGGGTTCTTAATTGCTTGTGCATCCAACTGCATCGTCCATAACTCTACATTTCTTGGTCTTGATTTTTAATTACAACGCTTATATGTATTCTTCAGGTTGAATCTCAAGGGTATGTTTATCATTTGTACATATAAGTTGATTCTGTTGATCTAATACAGATGTTTGACACAATTTTTTTTTACTAACTCAACCACTGATCTCCACACCTGGATTCTGCTATACTATCTATAGTATTATATACATACACTGAGTTAAATGCATGATAATGATGATATCCAGATGTTGTGATTGGAGACCAACAGATTTAGACACTTGTAAACTGAGTGATCTTGATTTTAGTTTATTCATCATGGCATCAATTTTACGCTTTCTCTTTGCATACAAGTACTAAAAAAAATTGAACAGCTGTTTACAATTGTTTAGTGATAGCAATGCTTTATCTGATATCTCTCAATTATGTGATTTTTCTGACACTGATAATTATAACAGGGTGGGCCGTGTTTTTTTTTTTTTCTTTTTTTCTTCTTCTCATAGCACTTAGTGGAAATGGTGGGATAAAATTCCTAGAAGTCTTGTCAACTTCCATGGGAAATTTCTCAATTCCATTATCATTGTACGATTCGTATCATTGATAAATAGTTAGCCCTTATCACATGAAAGGTTTTGGTCTCATCTATATCAATATTTGATAATTCAACTTTCCTCTCTGAATTCCTTTTGGTGATAATTTTACCATGCGTTTTTGCGAGATCTACCTATCTTGCTAATATATGTGAAAGCAATAATTGGCCTACTTATAACTGGTGCCTTAATTTATTCTAGAGATCAATGTAATTAATCCACTCGAATGCAATCAGGAATAAAACAAACATTGCAAGTAATTAATGTTCTATAAGCAAATGTAAAATTTGACATTTGTATTACTTTTTCTATCGACTCTCATTAGGATTGTGAATTTGGTTTCCACGCCCATAATTTTATTGGCTCAGATATAACGAGTGCCCAAATTAAGAGCTTTAAGGTCATCTGAGAAATGGGATCCAGTGTTTTTATTTTTGAAATGAGGGTGCATTATTAATTTATTATTCCGACTGAAATGTCACACTGAACTGTGTTTAATGCAGAGTTCTCTGATGTTACCCTCTCTTTTAATGCAGATTCTTCAGGGGCTACGGTTGGCAAAGGTATGTCTTGGTGTTTAGATGTCGTGTGCATGCTTCTGTCATTGGTGTACTTTGATATACATATATATATATATATATATATATATATCAAAGTACACCCACTAAAGTGCAGATATTAGAGGATGTACCCCATGAGGCCTCCCTCCTCCCTCAGTACTGTTGCTTGCTCACCCAGTTCAGCTTGCGGGGGCGATTAGTGAAAGTCACTGAGCTATTTGACTGATTATGCATGATCCATGCCAGCACACACAGCAGTAAGGGTGAAGCTTATTGTACTCTATGTCTGGAAACCTGAGGGCTCGGATCAGTTAATCCCTTTTTTCTTTTGGTGCCAACACATTCGCTTATTAACACCCAGTTGTCCAGCTCTGGATAAATGTTGAATTAAAGATTACACATGTCAATCAATACAATGTATTCACTGAGCCTAATGTAGGATCATGAATGAGTCTTAATCCAGGTCGTATTTTAAATTATGTTGTGATTATGTGGAGAAGGTTTCCTTTAAGTCATCTCTCTCATTCTTTTTGTTGTTGTTTTCGTTTGTGGTATGAGTTGCTTTTTGTTTTTAAATTTTAATTCTGATCAATTTTTATTTTTTTTTTGAAATTGTTTGCATGCTTTTCTTTTCGTTTCTCACAGTACTCATTATATACCGATAAATGGCTTTTACGCTTTATAGACTAGTTGCGTGCATCTGGATTTCTCATGAACACCTAAAGATATCAATTGTCAATTGCTTTGGCCATTGTCATGAGAGAGGGGTAATGTGATTGGCCGATCTGTGAATAATAAGTCAGTTCAAAGTTTCGACCAATCACAGGCCAGACGCCACCGGTGAGTTATTAAGTGTCATGCCAGTCGTTACTAAATTGGTGAAATGAAAAATTGGTCCGGGTTTGATAATTTATTTTGGAATTCATTGGGAGTAGATTTCTTGGGAAATACCTCCGCATCACTCCCTATCCCTTAATTAGAACTTAATTGACACATCACGAGGTGCATTTTGAACTTTTGATCTCGATCTTTTTTCTCCGTGAAAAATTTTTTAATTGTGTTCAACTTCATAAATTTGTTCACTATAACGGGATGTAATGGACAAGAGTAATTTGAGAGTTCAGAAGAGATCCAGAGGTTTTTTATTTGTAGTATCACATTAAAATGATATATTTTAATTATATTAAAATGAAAATTTTAAATTTTCCCGAATTATTTCTCTGATGTATTTAGCTGTTGAAAAGTTAAAATTGTCCCAATTATGTGCTATTTATATCATCACGTGCGCTTAAAATTATCCAGAGTGTAACGCAGAGCTAATTATAATAATGTGTGAATAGCGGCAGACCTGGGCTGCTGGTCACAGCAGCAGCAGCATCTATCTTGCTCGATAGGTTGAAAAAACAGTTTGATTCAAGAATATTGGGAAAATGTCCAGAGTTACTAGTGTAATTATCAAGATTCAGCGTCTATAATTGTATCATTTTTATGTGATCAGAGGTGATGACTGATGAGGTATTTATAATTTTTGCAGATCCTCCAACCAAAGTTCGCAAGTTCCAGGAGAAGGAAGGGTTAATGCACAAGAGATGTGGCGCCATGAGACGGAGAGTTCACCAGGTCAATGGTCACAAGTTCATGGCGACCTACTTTAAGCAGCCGACATTCTGCTCTATTTGCAAGGACTTTATCTGGGGTCTTGTCTCTCCCCAAGGCTACCAGTGTCAAGGTGCTGATGTTATTTTAGCGTGTACTGTTCCATACTTTTATGTTTGTATGCAGTTTGTACATGCGTTGTACACAAAAGATGCCACCTCAAAGTTGTCACTAAATGCCCCGGATTGAAGGAATCAGAGAAAGAAGCATTAGCTGAGGTTTGTGAGGTGTGTGCAGATGGCGCAGGTTTGATCTTTTCTATTTTTATTGCAGCCATCGATGCCACGTTTTAACATCAATGTCCCGCATCGGTTTGTCGTACGACACTTCATGCGGTTCACGTTTTGCGATCACTGTGGTTCACTTATCTACGGGTTCTTTAAACAAGGATTGCAATGTCAAGGTTTGTCCGCTATTTCCCCCCCCGCCCAGTTTTCCGTTTCTATAATAAGTTTTTTAAATCTCATTTTCTGTAGTTTGTCGAATGAATATCCACAAACGATGTGGGAAGAACGTCCCCAATAACTGTGGCATCAACATGCGTTCCATGGTCTTAGCTCTTGATGAGCTTGAACTCACTGCCGACAAATTCAACTCAACAAAACGCAAGAAAGTGAGTAGACATTTGGTATATCAATTATTTCAAATCAATATTCATTTTTTAGTTTAGTAATTTATTTATTTATTTACTTATTATTAAATCATACAGCTGAACCTGCGTTCTTCAAACGGTGACACAGGCCCGAGTAGCGAGATTTTACAAAACGCCAAGCGACAGAATTACGCTGATCAGCTGCTTTTCCTCAGCAGCAGTCAGCCCTCACAGGTGGCGCTTGTGTGCAATGCTTAAGGCTTTCCTCGCAGTCCTTATATACAATTTAGCGCAGTTTTTCTGGCGTTTTTAACCAGAATATTAATCCTGAGTAGTGATCTTATTGAATGATGTCGGATTACTCTCGCTACAAACCCTACCAACCTGCTTGAGTGATATGATGATACTGGATATCTTTCTCTTTTCTTAACAAGCTTGTGTGTTTCTTTCTCTTGATTATATTCCCACCCTATTTCTCATAATAAGTTTTACTCATTTTCCTTTTTAGTGAGCTTGTGTTTTTACTTTCTGTTTCCTTTGCAGTCATCAATCACTGGCACGGGAGCGCATGGTCCCAACCCACAGCGCAGTCAGTCGAATCCCTATCCCATAATTGGTGGGTACCCACAATTTCATGATAAGCGTCCTGTATACGCGGTCCTCTTCAGATGAGGAAGAGCATGTCAGCGGTTCTGGGCTTTCAACTGAAGATGACGATGGTTCGTGCAGGAGACGCGACTGTGACAAGCGGACCATCTCTCTGCAAGACTTCAGTCTCATCAAGGTCCTCGGCAAGGGCAGTTTCGGCAAAGTCATGCTGGCGGAACGCAAGGGATCGGATGAAGTTTACGCCATCAAGGTCCTGAAGAAAGAGGTCATTATCCAAGACGAGGACATCGATTGTACGATGACGGAAAAGAGCATCTTGGCGTTGTCTGCAAAACACCCGTTCCTCACCGCTCTGCACTCATGCTTCCAAACAAAGGTTTCTATTGGAAAATGATTATTTATTAATTGTATATTTATTTTTTTCTCTTTGCCTTTCAGGATCGATTATTCTTCGTTATGGAATACGTTAATGGCGGTGATCTTATGTTCCAAATTCAAAGAGCTCGCAAGTTCGATGAGCCGAGAGCCCGATTTTATGCGGCAGAGGTAACGTTAGCCTTGATGTTCTTGCATCGCCACGGCATCATCTACAGGTTTGTCTTTCTGCTTACAATTGAGCAATTTTTGACTCGTTTTTGTGTTGCAGAGATCTGAAGCTGGATAACATTCTTCTGGACGCGGAGGGACATTGCAAGATAGCTGACTTTGGCATGTGCAAAGAAGGAATGTTCCCTGGAAAGCGTACGCAAACATTTTGTGGTACTCCTGATTACATAGCCCCTGAAGTGAGTTCCGATGTTTTTTTATTCAGTAGAAATTTTATCATTTTCTGCTTGTAGATTTTACAAGAATTAGAGTATGATGCATCGGTCGACTGGTGGGCACTTGGAGTGCTCATGTATGAAATGATGGCTGGACAGCCGCCCTTTGAAGCCGATCACGAGGATGATCTGTTTGAATCAATTCTGCACGACGATGTTCTTTACCCTGTCTGGCTCAGTAAAGAAGCGATTAACATTCTACGAGGGGTTCGTATCATTGGGTTGACCTTTTGTTTGTGTTATATGTATTTTTTTCAGTTCATGACCAAGAGTCCTGTGAAGCGGTTAGGCTGCGTCAAGGGTCATTGCGGGGAGCGTGCCATACTGATCCACTCGTTCTTTCACGAGAAGATCGACTGGGAGGCGTTGGAGGAGAGGAGGGTGAAGCCTCCGTTTAGGCCGAAAATTGTGAGATTCAATTGTTAGCGATGAGAGCATTTATTTAATGCTGGTTGATTATTTTAGAAATCTCGTACCGACGCGAATAACTTTGACAAGGACTTCACTTCGGAGGATCCTGTGTTGACGCCCCTCGATCCGGAGGTGATCGCTGACATCAACCAGGAGGAGTTTGCCGGCTTCTCATTTGTCAACCCGGATTTCGGGAAGCTGTACCAGCAGGCGTCCAGCAGCACGACTCCCGCTCCGTCATCCTCATCTGCGCCACCGAGCGTTGCCCCTAGCAACAACTCAAAGAAGGAGAAGACCCCACCACCTTCGACACAGCCGTCAACTGACAACCACACCCCGAATGTGAATAACAGCAGTCGAAGTAACAGCCCCTCACTGCAAAAGACTTCCTCATGACAGCCGTGTAACCAATCCTGTCTATGTGTTTAGATTACCCTCTCCTCTAATCCACCCCCAACAATCCTCACAAACCCCAGAAACCCCAACCTGTGAATTTGTTTTAATATAATTTTTTTTTTCTGGTCATTAACTCTTTTTTTTTTTTTTTTTTCTATTTTTTTTTCTTCTATGTTTTCTAGTCATAAAAATCTTTTCTTTTCTCCCATTGTTTTGAATACAGTCACAAAACTGCCTCGAAGTATTGCATAATGGTATCCTCTCCGACTTTTCTTCCCGCCTTATTTATTATTATTGTTTTTTTCCACCGAAGAATCTCGCAGAAATGTGTCCCATATTTTTTCTCTCCTTCTTTAGTCAGCATGTTTTTTTGTTTTTTTTTCTAGTCATCACTGGCTGTTGTTATGATTTTGCTTCAATTGTTTATTGTGAATATTTTAGGAATCTTTTTAACAATTTTTTTTTATTTGCTGAAAAAAAAATAGTCCCCTCGTTTTTTTTTTTCTTTCTGGAAGCTGCTTTTAATTCTTGCTTATTTTTTATTGATCAATGAAAGTTATTAATCTGTTTTATTTGTAAGAAGTTTTTTTTTTTTTTCTCTTTTTCGCTGATATTTTTTTTTATACAAATTTGTTTTGAACTGAGCCGCACAAATTATTTTGCAGTCTCTCATTAAGAAACCAAGAAAGAAATTTTGTAATTATTTTTTTGGGGGTATTCAATTGAAAAATTTGTGCAAACTGGTATTTATTCTCAATTGTTATTTTTAACTTTATTTCTGCTGATTTCTTGAAATTTTTCTTTATATTTGAAGAAAAGAAAAAAAAAATTGTGAAGCAGGCAGTTATAACAATACTCTTCTTAATCAGACTGTTTTATTCCTATCTTCTTGAACCCTCAATCACAAAATTATTGTTATTTTGAAGAAAAAAATCTATAATGCCAATTATATTTCTATATATAATGCTGTTAGGATATATATTTTTTTCTCAAATTAAATTATTATCCCTCCCTATCCCTCTTCCCATATAATTTTATTTTATTTAAATTCTCATGCATGTGATTTTTATTTTTCCCTGTCATGGTTATGAATGACCCCTGACCCTAGTTCACTTTGAAGCTGCTCTACTCTCTCCTTCTCCACTTCAAATGGTGAGATGTTAAATTAAACGGGCAACTGACTGCCCCATCTCTGATAATTATTACATGTATGATGTAGATATATTATATGTATATGCTATTGTTATGTAGATTCTTCACATTTTCCTGTTTTGTACTCCTTGTTTTGCTAAAAATCCCAGATTTGTAAATTTCCCCTGAACTCTTCCCTACTACGACCCTCTTCTCTCTTCTTGTATTTTATATGCAGTAGTTGGATGTTGATGGAATTGCTCTCTTCCCCCTTTCCCCCCACCTCAAATACAAAGGCAAATTCTCGGTACAGTTACCCTGAAATTGACACCTTTTAAAAAAATCCACAGATGCTTAAAAATGCGCCCTCTTTAACTATCTTATCATACAAGACTAAAAAAAGATACAAATATCTAAACACTACAAGCATATGCTGAATATTCTATAATTATATATCATTATTATTATTGAGTATTTTGAACTTTAAAAAAAAACTAACATAAAAACCAAAATCTGTGAACTTTTTTTTTTCTTTCCACTCTTTTTTTTTTTTTTAATCTCATTTTGTTTGTTTGTTTTTTTTTTTTGTTTTTTTTTGCGTTTGTGTGATTGTGACCTTTCACCTGCATTCAGCGAGAATATTTCATGTACATTACTTCTACGTCTGGTGTATCAACATCAACCAAAAATAATATTTAAGACAAATACTTTTCTGCCCTGCTCCGTCAAAACGAGCTTTGCAAAAAAAAAAAATTCCTTGTACATACTGTTGTTATGAACTCTCTAAATCCTCCCCTCTCCCACCTCTCCTATTCCTCTCACAAATTCATCTTGCTTTCTCTACGCTCTCTTCTCAAATCTCTTTAATGTTTTCTTTTAAATAATATTTCAGCTAAGCTAAGGAAGAATGCATAATACTATTATGACATCAACACTTCTCGCTTTTATTCCCTGATCTCAAAGAAAAAGACAAATTTATATTGTTTCATTTTTCAACTGTTTTTATTTGAAAATTTTCATTGGGAATATTTTTTAAGGCTACGCAGCTTTTTACTATTTTTCTTTTGTTTGTTCTGTATAATAATTTTTTTTTTCCAATTTTTTTAGCACAAGAAATCTTCTGAATCTGTCACAACTTTGTACGTTCATATTTTTGAGCCTTTTTTTAACACACAAAAACTCATCTGGGGTTTTCATAATTTTCTCCGTGATTATTTCATCGAATTTTGTTTTTGTTTTTGTATATTATTATATTATAATTATATTTTAATCTCTCTGGCCTCATCACCAGTTCCTCTTATCTCTCCTATGGTAATATATATTTTTTTTTACTTAAAAAAATCAAACTTATTAACGTGTAAAACCGATGACCCCTCCCATCTCTCTTTGTAAATTATTTTCTTCCACTCTCCCTCTCCCTCTCTCTCTATCTCTCTCTCTCTCTCTCTCTCTATCCTCGCTCGTACTGTCTCTTTCTCTGCCATAGTTTTTAAAAATTATGAAAAAAAAAACCAGGAACTTGGCTATGTTGTATATTTCAAACGAATATAATACAAGAAATCGTGTGCCGAATGTAGATTGTCTCCTTGACTCCTCATGTCTAAACTTCAGTAAATAAACTTTGCTGTTGTAATGATAAATATCACATTTCGTCTTTGTCTCTTTTTTTGTGTGTGTTCCTCTTCAAATATTGAGTTATTTTCAGCTGTGAAGAATTGGAGGTTTTGTGTGATTAATATTTGTATTTTGATAGTGGTTTAGGGATGGTATCCTTGGATGGTAATTTATACATACATAAAGTAGAAATATGATACCAGCAACACTCGCATGAAGGCAATTCATGCTTTGCTTAGGTCCATTGTGCAGCCATCTTGGGGCTTATTAGTTTTTGAGATTATGCTTTGCTAGATTGCTAGGCACTGCTTACCGTAATTATGGACCCCACTAAGCAAACTGGAAGGGGTGGAGCTTACTCCATCCTGGAGAGCTATTGGTCCCTTGTGCGTCGACATTGATGCCAATTTAACATAATCAAAAGACTGCACCCAACATTTGGCGATATTTTGGCAGGCCTCGGACCATGGATAGGCATCATTGGACTCATGAATAAGGCATTGCTCTCACACTATTCTTTGGTTGGAGAGTGCTATTGTTTTGATTGTACAGTAGTCCTCCTGAACAACGGACACCCCTCCGTCCAAAACGAACTGTCCGTTAGAGAGGACTGTCCCTTAATTAGGGACACCTCGAGAAAGGGGCCCCACACTTATGACTTAACCATACATGTACCAGTGCTTGTGGATAGTATGCGCCTATCAATCGACCGTAATTTTATGCTATTTGCCGAACTCTAGGACTGATGCTACATGTACATGTACATATAATGCAACACAAGCAATTGTGTAACGAATGTACAAACACAGCAAATCTGATTCACAATTATGATTTTATTTACATGGACTTGTGAAGAAAGAACGAATATCGCTCTGCACGTTGCGGTTTTTCGCAAGCCGATCATGCAGGAGCTCCTGCAAGTTCTGCAGGCAACTGAGAACTTCAACGTCTCCTGAGGCTCCCGCCTGCAGCTCCCGCACCTTCTTGAGCAGCTCGGCAGGTGAGAGGCGGCTTGCGTCAGCGTCGTAGTCTTCATCGTCATCACCACCTTCGACATCGTCGGCGGCGGCGATTCCTTAATGCTGATTGGCTATTCATCACCCTATAACTGTCGTGGAGGTTGACAGTGACCCTTGACCCCGCCCATTTAACACGTTTCTCAAACTGTCAATCAAATTCGCATCCGGCGCCGCCCCGAGCGATGGTTATATGTAATGTTTGCTCATTACATATAACCATGCGTTTAACTGTTTGTTTAAGGCCATTGTGTGTCTCGATAGGAGCTTTGAAGGCAATTTCAAGTGTTTTGAAAAAAAAAAAAAAAAAAAAAAAAAAAAAAAAGGGGCGTCCGTTGTTCGCGTAAAGGGGTGTCCGCATGATCTCCCATTTTCCCCTATACTTTAGCATTAGCCAGGTTCTATCCATAGAAAAGTGTCCGCTGAAGACGAGTGTCCGTTATATCACGGTCCGTTGTTGAGGACTACTGTAGCACTAATGCTCATTTCTTAAAATCAAAACAAAGAGAGTTTGCATTGAAGTGCCATGTGACAATATTTCTATTTAAGCTCCTTTTGAAGCTAGAATTACATTTATAGTCACATAGTGTTGCGTCTTCAAGAGTCCGAGCCCTCGCAATGTGGCGGGTGCGTCACTGGAGCCAGTTAACCATTATTGTCCTTGTAACCAAGGAAATCAGCCTTGGTAACATCTTGTCACATTCTTGTGAAATTCGTTACATATCAAAATGTTCAACATTCAGTTGAGTGAACAGTGAATATAGATGCGATCATCACTGATCAAACTTCCTTGACGCAGGCAATGTGTTTCTACGCCACAAATAAATAACTGCAATGGCACACTCAAATTTGTCGCACTCCAGCGGATTCGATAACCATGCACTAATATTCGAGTAATTAAATTAGTAGGAAACAATATTGAAAGTGACCTTAGCGAATAAATGGTATATGTTTAAGGTATACGTGATATAACACTACTGATCAGGGTATTTTCTGATACAGTCTTCATAGAAACTAAATTGTGAGCTTCCTGGAGGCCGGATTACATTGAAACCCGCGGGTCGGACCCAGAGCCCTCGTGGGCCGGATCTGGCCCGCGGGCCGAAAGATGCTGACCCCTGATGTAGAGCATGCTGAGGAATTTTTTTATCACTGAGCACATAACCGCTCACTTGGCTGCTATATAAACGCGCTATGAGTAAGTTCATAACGTTCGGATTATAATCATGACGCACCTTGTGCCATCTGCGATTTTCCAGAGTCCTACAAAAGGACTTAAATCTTTTGACCTGACCTGACCTGACCTGACCTGCGAGGAGCATGTTCTCACTTATCATGCCGAGCAAGGAAGGATTTGTCAGCGTAAAGCGAATGATGTAATCACGTAAGCCTGTATTTGCTTCGATTGGTTGCCGGTTAAAACTTTAGTAATTAATGGCAAATTGAATGTCCATGGAATAATGGATTAAATCAGTAATAATTAATGATGCAATGAATGATTGCATGAATGACTCAATAACTCAAATAATACTGATACTGATAGTCATTCACTCTATGTAGTATATTATAATCATCACCCCCCTTGCAGATTATTGCTACAAACTGGATCTAATCATGTTCATGTTGATGTATAAATAACTTTACCGTCAAAGACAACAATACCATTCCATGTCATTATTCATTTTTGTGATGTTATGTGCACAAAATCTTTAGCTAGTGCACCACTTTCTGTATTATGACGGGAAAACTCAAATCTAAAGTTCAGAATAATATTGTTTATTTACAATTGACTAAAATGCTAATCTTAGACTTAGTTGTTCTGCGAGTTGTGTTTGCTTTGCTGTGGTTACACTTACAGGATATAATTATTATCATATATATATGATAATAATTCATTAATTTTAGCTGATGTATCAGCTTAAATTAGACCTACTGTCACACATGCTGTCTTAAATGAGTGCAGTATTTCCTCCATGTAAAGGGCAATCAGGGAATATGCACAGTTGGCTTTAAGGCAAAGTTTAGTCTGGCTGTCCTATGTTGAACCATAAGGCATGGTGATGATGGTCTTGAGCTCTCAGATCAGTTCATGCAATTTGAAAGGTTCATGCATGCAGTGGCTAAGCTAGGGTGGCTGAGGTGGCTAACACCCTAGAAAATGAATTTTTAATTGTTTGTTTTCTTAACTTAACTTCAATCAATTCACTTAAATTGGAAAAGCATGGATCGACCCATCATTCCTCCTTCCATGCCCTGCTCTCTGATTGCACCAAGAGTGGCAAACGCACATATCAGCTAAAATCATATATTAAACTACACTGATCTCCTCCTTCCTGCCTCGTGACGAGTAAACTTTTTGCTTTATTTCCAGCCCTGCCCACTATGGTATCAATTACCAGCGTCATTGTTTTAAACTTTCAGATATGAGTCTAAAACACTGATTTTAGACCTAAACAGGACGTACAGCTTAATTATGCCTACTACTCATGTGATACTAAAAGGCACTTTGGCTACAACATTGTACTACTTATGACTTATGAAAGTGTGACTGAAGTCAGTGATGTGCATAACAATTACTTCTGTGCAAATTATTATGTATACTATAATCTTGTTAAAATTCTACTGTGCTCTCAAACTTGGAATTCCGATTGATAACACACAAAAATGTCCCTGCTTTTTCAGGTGATCATTTGTCCTTATATTGATTGATTAAATTTGTTGATAAAACTTGAGTTGCTGTCAAGTCACTGACTCTTCATCACAATTAAGGTGAAGGCCTGGACATCTGATTATGATAAACAAAGTGTTATATAAACATCAAACTGCACCCGAAGGAAATAGTGTTGCCGAAAGAGAGGGAATATGTTGATTAACATAACTCATGAATAATCTAATTTGACTGAATTAAACCAGTTTTGGTTTGTCTGATAAGGACTAGCCAACTGCTTATCAATGGTCTCCTCATCTTATCACTGACCTCTCCCTCTTGTTCTATTGTTTTCTGGCTATGGATTGAGGGTTGGGGAATGTACTTAATGACCTGAAGGCCAGCAGCCATACTTCAGATGTTCCAAATGTTGTGGATGGGAAAATAACCCAAAACAACAATCAAAAACTTGAATTTTATTAAAATCAAAGTAAGTGAAAGACGAAGGCATTGTAAATTTTGTAATCACCAATAACATATTCATCACACTTACTTTTGTCTACATATTTGTACTTTTGACTCTTAACTTTGTGCCTTCTGACTCGTAGACTGTCATAAGAGGATCGTTGCTTGTTTTCAAAGTCAAAGTCAAAGTCAAAAGGAGTTTATTGGCACCAAAAAATTAACAAGTAGATACAAAGTTGATAATTTTTACAGATAATTAAATATAAATTGGCCAAAAAGGGCAGACCCCAGATGGAGTATGTTAGTGTAATATACACCATTGCATCACCTAATCAGCACCTTGGAAAAATGTGCACTCAAATAAAATTATGTGTTTTGTGTACTATATTTATGATTTCTTGTACCCTCTAATCCATAAATATAACTATTTGGCTCTGCGCCACTTGACATATGTTCAAGGATGTGATTATTTGATAAGTTATAGTAACCGACTTGTTTATCAAAGGAAACAAAAAACGGAATATTACGTAGATGATTAACATTCTTTTAATGAAAAGCAAGCATCAATTGAATTGTTAGTTGAAAACACCCAGACCTCTCACTTTGCTCTGGGTACTGGGTAAACTGGGTACTCGCCCGTTAGAAATGGCTATATGAATTGCGTAATTCTTAATTTCAAAGATTTATCTCACGCACGATGGGCTTTTGAGTGCTGCTCATGTTATCAGAATCAACCAAACTTGCGAAGTGACTTTTTTTTAGGGTAATCATATATTCGGTAAGTTGGGGTGTTGGCACTGAGTACATGTAATTTGGACCACGGAGCAATCTTGATTAGATGTTATCGGTAAAGCAGACGTAATATGAGAAAATTATGAACACAGTTACAGTTGATTATTGTCACGATCTCAGTCCAACCATTCATCTTTTGGCTACTGTCTCCTGTAACAATAATTAACGATATATCTAACTTATCATGTATAATGTTAATTAGCAGCATGTATATTTTAATTGAGTTTATTCTCCAGAAAGAATATTGCATCATTCCGGGTTTCCTTACAACTTCTTAAAATTCAACCAATCTTAAGAATAAAATGTACAACACATATATTTTTACAATATGAAGAATAATTGCATTATTTGCCTGGATATTCCATATTTATTTTATTCAGTAGAAATAGATTAATAAGAAATGTCACATTGTTTTATGCTTCTTGCCTAATCAGCAATAAAATGCACCTGTTTTTTGTTCATCCACTGATTAAACGTACAATTAGACTTTGTTACTACCAGCCATGATTCCAGGTATCAAATTTCCTTCTCGCACCGGTGCAATCTGGTTCATCAGGCTGTTTCCATGAGCACCAAGGAGCTTGGATTAACTTGAGTTTGACAGAAATCCAAAATTCGCATTGCAAGTTACGATGTAAGCGGCCTGACTGTTCCAATTGCTTTATCGTCTGATCTTGACTTGATTTTCTTTTGTTTTTTCCTCTCTCAGCACATGCACCCAATGGGCTATTCTCCTGGCTGAGCATCTCTATAACAAGGTATGCGCCTGTCTCCTGATTAAAAATCTCTCGAGTCTTTAATTTAAAGGACGTCACGATTTTCTTAGTACTACTTATACGTGTTGCGAGTTGGTGGCTCTATGTTTGCATATTTTCAGGCCAACATCAACTATTGACAAAATGAGCGGAGAAGAAGACACGGAAGAGGTGAAGCGAGAGCAAGACGTCAGTAGCGTTTTGCAGGAGCTCAAATTTGTGCCGAAAGATCGCGGGTGGGCATGGATGTGTGTTCTTAGTGAGTATCTCTCATTGGATTTATCTATGTATCTGATATACCTATGCATCATAGGTGGATTCTTGATGAATGTACTCGTGGTGGGAGGAGCCGCTAAGTCTTTTGGGATTCTTTTCGTTGAAATTGTTGAGAAATTTGGATCGTCGAGTGCTGCAACCTCGTGGATATCTTCGCTTAACCAATGTTTAGCTTTGACTTTGAGTGAGTTTTTCTTTTTATATATAAGTTCTCTCATCATCATGTCTTTTTAATCTAGGTCCTCTAGCCAGTACATTAGCCACTTTGTATGGTACACGACGTGTTGTGTTCATAGCAGGATTCCTCATCTCGACCGGCTTTATTCTGAGTATTTTCGCTGTGAGCCTTGAGTATTACTACTTTTCCTATGGATTATTTGTCGGTTAGTCTTAAATTGCTTGGAAGTTTCAGCTTGAAATATTTACATCTTCCAGGTATCGGCTCTTCTTTGGCATATTCACCTACGGTCATTCTGGTCGGTTTATACTTTGACAAGCGGCGTTCGCTCGCGAATGGTTTGACGGTGGCTGGCAGTGGAGTCGGGGGTTTTGTTTTTCCTCCCATCATGCATTGGATGCTTCAGTATTTCGGTCTTCAAGGCACACTGCTCATCCTTGCCGGTCTCATGCTGAACATCTGTGTCTGCGGAGTCTTGTTGAGACCCCTCAGTTTCTACTCCCCAAAATTAAAAGCGGACAAAGACCTTGAAAATGCCACATCTTGCATCACAACGTTAAAAAACCACAAATTTGACTGGTCCCTGCTGTGTGTGCCGCAGTTCCTCATCTACGGGTTGTCGCTGTTCTTCTGTTTCTGTGGTTATCCCAACCTGTTCATCATGCTTCCTCCACATTGCAAGAATATCGGTTTCAGCAAAGCTCAGGCTGCTTTCTCCGTATCCGTGATCGGAATATTTGACCTCATCGGTCGGGTCTTCTTCGGCTGGTTCTCTGACCTGAACCTGGTCAGCAAGAGAGTCGTGTTCATTTCATCCATGGCCATATCTGGCGTGGCATGCATGCTTTTGCCGCTCATGACTTCCTACATCTCCATCTGTATAACGTGCGGCATCGTGGGTCTCTTTGCTGGATGTTTCGTGGCGCTGATCGCTCCAATTCTGGCGGATAACCTCGGCCCGCATCGTTTACCGAGCGCGTTTGGTCTGGCCATGATGTTCCAAGGAATCTCATTCCTCTTTTCTCCTCCCCTGATTGGTGAGATTTATTTGATTGAACTATTTTTTAATTAAAATTATTTCTCCATGACAGGTCTTCTGGAGGATGTGACTGGGACCTGGACTCCGTCGTTCATCGTATCTGGAGCGTGTATTTTGATTGGTGCCTTGATTCCACTGCTGCAGCCCTGTCTTGTTAAAGATGAAATCATTACTGCTGTAGAACTTGAGAAAACAGAAGTCAATGTTTCTTGATTCTGGCTGTATGTTTATACTATGTTCGGGTTTAGGGTATAGTATTCTCAACCAATTATTTTTTCTTTTTTAATATTTGCATCAAACTCAGCTTTACTATTACTGGCTATCTGAGCAGCTGAGTTGAGGTAATTTATTTGCTCACTGTCAATGAATTTCATTTTTCAGTTTTGTGATTCAATGAACGCAGATCTAAGCGTCCAATAGATTTTATTTAGACTTGAATGAAAAGATCTCTTTTAATGTATGCATATCATTAAAAGGGTGTGTTTTTCTTTGTATCACCTTTATTTGTGAGCATATATATTTATTGATATATCTTTGTTGAACTGGAAATGTTTCAACCAGAAATTTCCAGGGTGTTCCAATTCTGTTGCCAAATAAGGGCATTATGTCAAACATTCAGTTATGACTAAATCAAGTCTAAATTAAGACCACTGCTGTCACAGTTTCATGGATTGCAAAAATTACAATTTGCCCTCAATTAATGTCATCAGCATAACGCAGGGGTATATTCTATTGTGAACTATATCAGACTACTTGAACAATTGAGCTATAAAAAAACGTGCTTGAGAACGAAATTGTGCTAGTGTATCGAAATGAAGTCCAAATTGTTTATATTTAATCCAAGATCAAAGTCTCTCAAAGCTGGAACACTTCAATGAAGTAACCAATTGTGTGTACTTAGTTCCTGCAACTCACTGTGGCCCACAAATAACCGGGCTTATATGATTTACATGTGATTTACACAACTTGCCTCAAATTGAACTGCGATTAGTGTGATAATTACAACAAAAATCTATGTTCTTGTACTTTATCCATATTTATAATAACGTTTATTTGTACAGATCTCCATTTTATACATGCATTTATGTTTAATGTTATACTTGTTATAGTACATATGCACTACTTGTTCATGGTTCTTGCCATGTGGTACATTTTTCTGGGTTTTCTATGTATCTCTTTGTATATTTACTATATTTATTATTGTTTGTTTAGGGTTCATTGATTTATCACATATACTGTAGGACTGGAAATTTTCTTGCCGCAAATTTTAAATGCCTGTGAAATGTATCTGGGTGATCTTATACTATATGACCTTATGCTTGTTTGCCAATTATTGGTGCCCCGAATAAAGGCCTGAGCCATAAAGCCGTGAAACTTGCAGTCTGCCGAAATTTCCTGTTCCACAGTATATATAACAGTATTATAATTTAAAGTCTTGTGATGTATCTGTACGTAACATCCTTTTTATGGAATGTAGTTGTCTCGATTCCTGTTTATCTTGTTGTCATGACTACCATTGTGATAAAAGGAAAAAATTGTCATGTGGGATTGTATAGATATTCCCTGTCTTGAATGAATGTGCTTCAGTACTTGGCAGTATATTTGGAGTGATTGATTTTTTGAAATATAATTAAGTTGTTTATTTTTTTTTGCTTATATTCTGCAAATAAATAAAAAGACAGTTTCCATTTTCTCTTTCCTTTACTATTTATTTTAAGCTGTTTAATTAATAGGCAAAGATCTTTGGACCGCCCTTTTTGATGTGTAATTCTGCATTGAAATTTGCTTTTCCTCTCTGGATATCATCCGTGAATCCATACAAATTTAATTCAAAACCGATAATTTGACAAATTCTATGACAAATTATTCCATATTTAGGTACTAAATGGCCGTCTGTGATGCTAGTAGTTCAAGCACGAAAGTCGTAGCATATAGCATCATAATGCACTTTGTCATTCGCAAAATCATGATCATAACGTTGCAGGTAAACAAAAAAGTTATGATTGTAGAAGATAAAAAAGATTTCAAAACATCAAACGAATTATTGGGGAACACAAGTCCA
>KB298910.1:148429-183545 GCA_000328365.1 Capitella teleta | reverse complement strand
CCCCGACGGACGACTCACATAAATTAAAGTTTTGATGTTGTCGGCATGTTATTGTTGCAATGTTTGCTTAAGCCTTTGTAAAAATATCAAAGGTTCAATTCAATGGTTTGTTGGTAAACAGCTCAGATGAAAGAATTAAAGCTGTGAACGCCGACGCTGAACAAAGAGTGAAATGCACATCTCCCGCTCAATTAAAGCAACGGATAGGTAGCCGATGATCGGAAAAATACTCTATGAATATTCAATGAACTCCGGCGACAGAGCGAGTGCTCGAGGTGTGAATTCACAGCTTTTGCTTATGAAAGAATAATGTTTGATTTCTTCAAGAAATAAAGATGTAAGGCCTAAACTATCCTTCAAATTCATAAAATTGTTCTTCCTTGTTACAACACAGTATGCATGCTAGGTAACACTACATACAGTAAACCAATAGGCATTATGGAGTGACCATCATATGACGGTCAGTCAATATTTGATGTTATGGGCCAAATTCATTACACTGACAAATTCGTTACAACGACCGATTTGCCTGAAACCAAACATGTCGTTGTAACGAGCTTTTACTGTAGTAACTATGCATACTACATATATAGTATTATAGAGTCAAATATAGATTTTATCAGATCGTAGTCATATTGATATATCAGACTCGTATTTCATTCATTTAAGTCATTCACTCATTGTATATCTTGTAGTTTGTCCCCACAGTCCCATGAATCGGAGCCAGCCGAAAAGGAGTGGCACCGCTCACTGCATTTAATTAAACATAAATTTCATGAATCATATAATTCATTTACAGCCTAAAACATGGCCTCATTTCTGACCGAACATTTTGGGACGTTGCACTTTAGTGGGAGTCCTCGGTTGATCTGCCCACTTGCAAGCAACACTGTCTTCTTGTGTGCGTCTCATGCGAAACTAGACATCTCCGTTTGGCTAATCAATGATCTCCAATGCAAGGTTATTATAGTTACAGTTCAAATTATTTGTTCTAAATTTAGAAATTTAATTTCCAGCCTCTTCATCTGTGTGGTCACCGCAAGGAAGTGACTGCTCTATCTCTGAGTCACACTGACTCTCCGCCGCTTTTATGCTCAGCTGCTGAAGATTACATCATTGTGTGGGATTTAAATGCTGCGCAACAATATGAACGTCAAGGTCGATTCAGTGCCTCTGTATTTCTTGTTGTTGATTGTTTCTATAACAGGTCAACAGATACGCGGTCGGACAGTAAGTCAGCTCTTGGGTCGTCCGGAATATGTTTGTTTTTCTTCTGATGATGCGCATGTTGCTGTGTGCACTGGGAAAGTAATTAACATACTTGATATTCTGACTCAGGTGATATATATTTAGTATGTGAGTTGAATTATTTGATTTTTGATTATTTACAGAAGCAATTGATGACTTTGGAAGGCCATGATGGTATCGTTTTGTGTGCAGCGTACTGCCCACATTTCACTTCGACTCTTGTCTCCGCTTCTGAGGATCGTACCTTCAAAGTACTTATATTAGTCATGTGAATAAATAATTGGTTTAGGGAATTAATTGGTTTGATTACTAGATCTGGGATTTGAGTAACCAGTCTCTCATCTACCAGTCAACCATTATCAGTTCATCTCCATTCATCAGTATTGCTATGAATCCAATGCAACCTACATTTGCTGTTGGTACATCGGACGGAATCCTCCGTATTTTTGATCTCTCTGATGGCAGTAATTTCTGCTGTCTTCACTCAGCTGATGTGGCCAAAGTGCTAAGCCGCGCTGACAAGGAACTTGACGCTCCCATTATCACTACACAAGGTGAAGCCTACAATCCTCTCTTTCAGCAGTTTGTATGATAATGACTTCTCCTAGCTCCTGTGAAGATCTGCAGTCGTCCAGTTTTGCATCCCCCGCCCACGGAACCCACCGATCCATCTTCCTCGGAATCAGAAGCAGGCTATGCCATCATATCCTTGGGTTACATTCAAGGTCGTTCCACAACAGTTCAGACACCGACACTTCCCTGTCCGACGTTTCTAAATCATGATAGCTCTGTGGTTCAGTGAGTTATTCTCATGTTCACCTCTTCCCTGGGTTCATAAATTCACCTACAGAGAGGTTCTCGGTGAGGCTCCCGTGATTGCTGTGGCTACGAGTGGAGCCCTTGTTCTCCTTGACGCATTCACGATGGAATTTGTTTCTTTAGCCAGTTTACAGAGTGAGTTCTCTCCTCTGCGTTACAAAGCTGAATACTGAATCATCAATACCTTCCAGGTCCTATTGAAGACCAAAGCGGTACTCAACATACTGTCGATCTAGCAGGAAACGCTACATTTGCCACAGGTTCTGATAACCAGGTATATCTAATTTTTTGTTTATGAAATCATAATCGAGATTGATTTTGTTTCTTCTCAGTTATTTTGCATTGTTTCTAATCTACTATGCGATCAATTCAACATCTTGAGAATATCCGCTGCAGAGAATGGTTCAAAGAACTCTATTGATGAGCTTTCAGTGTTATCATGGTGAGCAACAGTTGGTTCTATATTAAATGCATTCTGGGATATTTTTATATTTCTTTGTTCTGCAGTGCTCCTCTGCTAGAAGAATCCCCTCTCAGATCTCAATTCAACACCAAACCAAAAGCAACTCCTATAAAACCATTTTCTGCAGGTAATTTTTCTAAAGTTTGAATTCTCACTCTGAACTAATTGTGTCCATTTGTTCAATATTTTCCTCAGCTAAACCTGCAGTAATGGGCGGGTTATCCAAAAAAGGAAAAATTCTCGACGGGCAGCCTGTGACGTTTCGCTCGAAAGTTAAATCGTCAGGATATACGCAAGCTCCACGGTAAGCGAAATGCCACGATCTCTCATGCTTGAGGTTAATTTAAACCTGCCACATCAGAAAAGCACCAATGTTTCAACCACAAACACTGACGAAAGCAAAGAAGTCATCTGATGCAAAATCTCTGAAGTGAGAAACTTCATTAATGACATTATATCTCTATACAGATCTATTGCAAGTCACGAGTTCCCAATGGAGAGTTCTGCTCCGTCCCTTCAGAAAGCAACCCTGGATATCTCGTCCAAATCAACGGCCGTCCACTCTGTGGAATTCTCTCGTGAGTGAATGGTCAGTTTTCTAAGCTGCCTCATTATCCCATCTAAATTCAGCTGATGGACAACGTCTTGCGTGTGCGGCTGCTGATTACTCTGCTCAAGTTTTCAAGATGCCGCTCAATGGCAAAGGTTTAGCTTTTGTGTGTGAGTTAATTTTGAATTGTGTTTAATTTTAGCACAGTTTTTATTTTAATGATGATTGACGGTCGCAGGTCACAACGGAAGTGTGTCATCTGCTAAGTGGAGCCACTGCAGTCAGATGATGATTACGTCCAGCGAAGACAAAACCGCCAGGCTTTGGCATGTTGCCAATTTCACTGAACCTCTCTTGACTTTCAGAGGAGTCAACAATAGTAGGGAGGAGAAGGTAATCATGTTTTGGGGAATTTCTGAATCTCTGACTCTGTGAAATTGGTTAAAACATAATTTGCTTAGCTGTGCTGTAATAAATCTTGAATTTTTGAGAGGCAGAATAAGTACTTTTTTCTTTGCAGACGAATCTCTTGTTTTCCAAAGCAGTGCGTTCTGCTCAGTTCTACTACATAGACCAATTTATCATATTATCGGTTGGGAAGTCGTTTCATTTGTACAAGTACCACTTGGACCCGAACAAAAGCGACATAAAAAGGTAATGCAGAACAGAAATTTTACTTAAGAATATAAAAATCACTCTCCCTCAGATATATGAACAACAATAAATACAAATTAGTCCAATCGTTCACTTTGTCTGAAGCTCAGAGCATCTCGGCTTTTTGTGCAATAAACACTTTTCATTCATGTGAGTAATGTATTCATGGATATTTTCGACGTGCACAGAGTATTTTGTTTGTTTAGATATTGCATTGTGTGCAGGAACTGATAAAACCCTGGAAGTCTTTGATCTGAATGTAGCCAAGAGTGTACGCTCAATTGATTGTGGTCATTCCAAAGCTGTCCATTGCATACGCATGAATGAGGTTTGTCTTGGGGTGGTCACTTTTCATTGTTTCATGATTTTTTCCCAAACGCAGGGTTCGAATTTTTCCAGCCAAACGCCATTAGCTTATGATTTATTTGCTACTTCTGCTGCATCGGATGGAATTCGATTGTGGGATCTCCGATCCAACAGGTGGGTGGGTTATTCTACATTTTATGACTAACCTGAAATTAATCAATGATTTCCGTTGTGATATTCATTTTTATCTCAAGTTATTGTATAAATATGATAGGTTGGTTTTGAGGAACATAAAATTTTTAGCATTTAAATGATTTACTGTCATGATTATACAACTACAATTTATATATATATGAATCATAGTTGTTTTTTCTTTTCTTCATAAGTTATATAATTTCAGAGAAAAAACACCCTTTATGTTTCAATTATGTTTACCATTCACCAAATATGTTGCATAATCATTGCGTAATTTTCAACTCCAGGTGTGTACGTCGTTATGAGGGGCACCTGAACAGAGCTCATTCCTGCGGATTCAGTTTCAGTCCGTGTGGTCGCTTTATCGCAACCGGTTCAGAGGACAGATCTGTGAGAAACTGTGATAATTAAACAAATTATATTACACACCGAACAAATTTACAGGCGTACATCTTTGACATCCGGTCAAGCGGTCACCTGCACAAGTTGACTGGACACTCGGACACTGTGTCTGATGTTGCCTTCCATCCTCTCCACGCTGAGGTTAATCTCAACATTTTTTAAATATAATTAAAAAATATTCTTTTCAGCTCGTTACTGCCACCCTTAACGGGAAGTTGCGTCTGTTTGCCGATCACCTTTGAAAAAAGATATCTTCCAATAATTTCCAGTGAATAAATTTTTCTTGTTTTTATCCTAAAATGTGTCTTATTGTGTTTAGCATGCACAAAACAAATATATGTAAATTACTAATCAATAAAACTCCTAACACGTGGATAATTCGTAAACTGCTGAAGAAATCAATCTACCCAGATGCCAAGTTGGCAAAACCATTGATTCAATCTCAACAACTGAGAGAAGTACAGTGCTATAATAACAATGGCTAATTTCTACAAATCTGCAGTCCTTCTATCATTATTCTTCGGTCCTGTTACCTCGCTGATTGGATTTCGTTTTGATTTGCCCGACCAGGAAGAACACTGCTTTTACGAAGCATTTGATACAGAGTCTGTGCCAATGACCCTTGAATTCACAGTGCTACAAGGTGGGCAGTTTGACATTGATGCTAGCGTTACCGATCCAGATGGAGTTATGTTTTACAATGAGTCTCGACTAAGCCATGACAGCGTGACTTTCCAGCCAAGCAACGGAACATATGAGTTTTGTTTCAGCAACGAGTTCTCCAGTTATACCCACAAAATTGTACAGTTCATCGTGCGCCCTTCTGCGATCTCCGTACGAGGCCTGGAAGCTTTCAGATTGATGAACACCGTTCCTACTCTGATAGAGAGTGCTATGGACCAGGTACGCTTGGCTTGTAGTGATATCGCGGAGTTACAATGGGAATATAGGCTCCGAGAAGCGAGGTCCCGGTACAAGGCTGAAGAGCTGAAGATGGAGGTATCTTACATGGCTGCCATGGCAACCATATGCATCGTCATCTCTGGATTGGGGCAAGTTTTCTTTGTGAAAGCACTCTTCACGGATGACAGATCCAAGAGTAAGGAACGGCCGATTTTGAGGACAATAACTTCTGCTGATGTTATTACAGGTTGAATAAAATATATATTATTAAGATGACTTTGCAATAAATGTGTACATTGTATAACATTGTATTAGAACTTATATTTATCCTTTTGTTATTTTTTATTTCATAATAAAAATTTTAAAATTAACAAAGACAAGGAAAAAACTCAGTAAAGAAGATAAAGTCATGCCATGCCGTACACTGAGTTTACAAGTCAACGTTTGTTCATCCGGGTTGAAATTCCTCCAGTCTGCTCCAGTGCACAGCTAGTGGTCTACCCCACCGTTGTCACCAATCAGCATGTATTATAAGCATAGTTATCAGCTACCAATACATTTGTACACAAGTCATGAGTCTTCAGTGAGAGAAACAAGTGCTTCTGCTGCCTCCAGCTTTCGTTTTTGGTCCATTTTGGATTCTTTTGGTCTTCTCTGAAAAATGAAAATGGAAATTTTATGCGTATATTTATACAATATGCATGCAATATTCATGCAACTAATATCTGTAGGCCTACTGTATATCAGCAAGAATAGCACTAATTATCTATGGTAACATGCTTGCATTTTTTATTCTTGATTCTATGCAAGTAATTGACATGTACTTATTACATATTATTACATTTACAATATACATAATGTATAATCTAAATGCCTGATTGAATGTAAATGAACACGCAATAGAAATTATAACAGAAATTATAATACATGCAAATGTAGTATTTACAATTAAAAGCGGCTCTATGATACTACATTGTACATACAACCAAATGCAAATGTTTATCTTATACATGTAGTATAATAGCTAATTACGTGTGTATAAAGTACCTAGTAAATGCTGTCATTAACTTTTAATCAATTAATGACGGCACCCGTGAGAGAGATGAGGGCTGGAACTTCCCTGTTGTATGTAGTACGTTGTAGATCACCTCTAATCATTAGACCTATTGCTTATAATTAAGCTCAGGCCTATTGTCTTACAGGATATTACTAGGCTATTAGATTAGTCTATTAGCTGGTACAAATTAATATTATATAGGCTACTATATATAGTATATATGCATGCATAGGGTGCGTTTGCCGACTAGTATATTGTCACCCCGTACCCACCTGTATAGGACTACTGGTAGCATTACAAGCCTGGATTGGATCAGGGTGGTCTTCAGACGGGCCATTGCCGCCAACAAAGTGCTTAGTGCAAATATACGTCCATCTTCTGATATTGTCAACACCGAAATCAGCCCGACCACACGCAGCAATCCAGCGTAGGCATCGGTCCAAATCCTTTCTAGGTTTCGGGAAAGGGATCCAACCCACTCCTTGCATGTATTCACGGTCTGAATATCGACTGTCACTTCGGCATAAGCCGTAACAGCAATGCTTCGTACCCCCGCGAGGCACGGCGCTCGTGTATCGAGCGTCAATTTTGTTTGTCATGTGGCAATGTTTGTCCTACTCTCTGCTGTGAGTCACGTGGTGAGACAGATCTATTTTAGGAAAATGAGCTCGCTTATGTTACTGTTGTAAAATGCCCACAGAGCAATATCGAACTGTCTGGTGAGGGACTTGACTCAAGATTCACTTCAAAATCAGACGAATTAAGAATATATATCGACAAAACAGCGTTTTTGACTGGATTAAGAAAGCTGAATTAATTTTCAACGCTGCTCTAAGCATTATATTCCAATATGGCAGATCGGTATAACACGGCTGAAACCGTCGAAGCGAGGAAAAAGGAAGAAATGTCGACTGATTTAGCAAAAAAGCAAGAAGCAATTGCAAACAGACTGCAGAAAAAAGCTGAAGAATCACAGAAGAAGCGAGATGATCGCGAAAACTCATCAGTCCTCCTGGAACAGACGGATTTCTTCCATAGTTCTTTCACCAAGGCCCGAAAGGAGATCGAGTCGACTCTAGCAACCAGTGACGAGATTCCGAAGAGCAAACTGACTGACCACTTTGACGCTATGACTATCTCTTTACAGAAAATGAAGAAATTTGTCACAGACTCCTCAGCCTTCCTAGTGAGTTACGATGTAGAGAAAGCTCAACAGGCCTTGATGGACATCTTCTACGCTGTACATCTGAAACGTGAAGAACTTATCCCAAAGAAGAAATTCGCTTTCAAGTCAAAGAAGAAAGCCACATCTGAGAAACCTGTTCCACAAACACAGTCGGTTCAAGCCACGAAGCCTAAAGTTGAAGTCGATATGACCGATTGTCGGTTCACCGAACAATCCGGAAGGAAACTTTACAAAGATTCGCAAGAACTGCAGAGTAAAGATGTTGCCTTGTCAAAGCTGACCGACTGTGATGTGCTCCTCGATGGCTCCCCAAGCGCCATTCATATCAGCCTTCTACGAAATTGCCGTATATTTAGCGGTCCTGTTTCCAGTTCCATATTCGTGGACGATTGCGTGGATTGTACGTTTGTGTTGGCGTGCCAGCAGTTGAGAATCCACTCGTCCACTAAATCCAACTTCTACATCCACGTTACCAGCAAAGCAATTATAGAAGATTGCCAGGATGTTCTCTTTGCGCCATTTAATCTCCAACTTCCTCTGATGAGTGACCATTACGCGATCTCTGGTTTGAACAAGGACATCAACAATTGGGACGCTGTTGACGATTTCAACTGGTTAGCCAGTGACTCCCCGTCCCCCAACTGGGCTGTAATACCCGAGGGTGAAAGAGTGCCGTCCTGGGACATCAGTGACTTTGCTTAACGTATAAATCTCTGCTCTGATTTCTGTGATGCATTTGTATTTGTAATGATTACGTACCCTTGTGCTTGAATTTTTTTTCTAATACATTTTGTTTGTTGCCGCACAATATCTTTGAGTTTTTGTTAGTTAAATTTTTAAATACTTCCAACCATTGACAACTTTGAAGTTTGAAAAAAAAAAGAATTTTTTTTTTTTTGGCCTTTGTTGTTGTTGATTAATAATAATTATAAAAAAAATAAAAAAAATAATGATTAATTAATTAATTGAATTAATTATTTCTGACCAAAATTCTGAACAGTTGGTCGAGTGGGTAGAAGTGTAGAACTTCAGACTCTCACCCCACGATGACTGTCGGTGATCAGGAGGTTGGAGGTTTGAATCTCGGTTTGGGCTGCTGGCCGGGAAGTACATGTGGTTGAGTGTTCTGTGAGTTTCACCCAGAACGGTGAAGCCCTCTCACGGCTTTCTCATCCAAAAATTCCGTACATTGTTGTGAGTGAATTCATAAAATTCGAAATTCAGCTCGCTTAGGGAAGCCTAATCAACCTATGCCTTCGGATGCTAGCCTTTTCAAGAACTTCCCTTCCAATAGTTTTTATTTTGTACTATCTGGGAATCCAGATATTATTGTCCATAGAAACTTTGGAAATATTGCTAAAATTTTTGCACTTATGCTTTCACTTGTATAACTGGATGAGTTCTTCCTGCGGTCCAATACCGGTTTGTGTATATTTTTGAGATTACCAAAGTGTAATGGTTTAAAAGATGCACTGGTACATATTTTATGCAAATACAATGTACATGTATATACATGTATACCGGGTTTATCAGCTAGGTTACAGTGACAGTAACTAAGTAAACAAACAGCCTAAAATAAATAGTCATCAGGTTTACATTTGCTAACTGGGGAATTATTGCTTGAACAAACTCAACAAAGGCTGCTGAGCATCTGTTCACAACTTGATGTGAAGAGCACTTGTACTCATTTACATACAATGTTTATAATTATGTCCTATATATAATGTCTCAATTGCTCACAATACAATCATCAATGAATGAGTTAAGGATGGCGTTTGGTTATACTGCTCACTGCATTCAAGTGCATTGTGCTGCATGTATTTGGCATGTGGAACCGTCAGCACCTATGACAGATGTTACATGCGAGTACTGACGTTGCTGCTTACTCCCATCTCACTTTGTAATTCATCTTGAAGGATATTCATGATATTTTACCCAAAACACTGTGTGGTTCCATATTGAATTTCAATCGATTGACACTCAGCTAGTCGGGGACTGAATTATTATAGCAATAGCTTGAGCCAACCTGGCATAAAATCATAACAGTCTAAAAAACGTTATGATTAGGCTTTGGTCATTTTTCTTAGGAAATCTCCAAAATTTGAGAGCTCAAGTTTAACTTTTGTGACTAAAACCTCATGTACCGTATGTACAAATAAAGAAGACAGAAGATGAAAGGAGAAATTTATTCTCCATAAGTACATAAATATTTGAGCTATGATGAAAATGAACTTAATTAAGATGATACAAAATAAAATGCAATACAAGTAACAAAATATTATATCTCAGCAGTAAAAAATATACCGGTACGTGGATTTTGAAGGAAAGAAGGTCAAAGGTCAACACTCTCCATTTCATTCAGGTTCTGTTTGCTGTCAGATGATTTTTCCTGATTATTCTTCGGCTGCAATTAATTATAATTTATTACTAAAGATATTTGACAGTTTCAGCATATTATAGGCCTACTTACCGCACCTTCAGCATCATTCAGGCCCTGCTCGCTACCAGTAAAACCATTCTTCTCATTATCAACCTGCGAAAGGAAATTAGGCTAAATTATTGAAATTATCCACTTTGTCAGATTATTCACCTTTTGGTCCTTGCGGTCTGTGGCTGTGCTCGCTTTTTCTAAGAAATTCTCAAAGAGGTCTTGCAGTTGTGAAATGACTGTCGCCAGCCATGCTAAGCCGATGAAAATCCAAACTCCTATGGAAATTTTGTAGAGCCATCTGGCCTGATGATCATCACTTTGGGCTGCAGAAATATTATAAATTATGGGTACAGCCTATACGAAATCTTACCAGGTACGAAATCTCCGAAGCCGATAGTCGTTAGCGTAACAAACGCGTAGTAAAGTGCTTCAGCATAGGACCAATTTTCCAGGAGCGTGAAAATAATTGACGGGACAAAGAAGAACAGGAATAGACCGAGTAAAATGGTTATGGCGGTACGTAATGTCTTGCCGACTGCTGGTTTCTGTGGACATCTGTTTTTGTTGAGTCTGTTGTTCAATTTAATGGTAGCTCTCTGTGAAGCAAACAGAATAGAGTTTTAAACAGAGCTGTATTTACTCATAAAATTACCGTTAGTTTGTCGCCCCAGCCAGAGAGAAGGATGAGGCAGAGAGGGATGCCGAAAAAAGCGTAGAATACAAAGAATATTCTGCCTCCTGACGTCGATGGCGAGATGTTTCCATAGCCTGCGAGGAGAAATCATAACGCATTTCGGATGAGAATCATAACGTGCTCATGGAAAGGTTATTGTCATTTGCCTGAATCAACATTGGATGATAACAATGGCTGAGTTCTCTTCTCTCGGGGAATTTGGAGAGATGGGTCATAAAACAGAGCAATTATTTGTGAATTATTTATGCAGTCAGGTGGAATTACCCGGATAAAGTGCTGTCTGTTGACTGTTGCTCTTCACAGAGTCGGGGAGGGTGCGCTATTTTGATGCGAGCGGCTCAAGTGCTACGATCATACGATGCTTCCGGCTGAGGCATACAGATAAGGTTATTGCCACATATATCAAGGATGCCAGGTCGGAGAAAGAAAAACGGGAAACACAAGATCTTCTGGTACACTTCATAAAAGTGTACCAGTAGTACACAGTATGCTCACAAAGTGACTAGGCTGTTAATGTTATGCGCATCCAACTCCAAGTTTGTTTTACAATGACACGTGCTCAAGGTTTGAGAATTTTTCGCAGCTGCAATGGACTAATAATTATAATATAATTTTAACGCAACCCGTTTAGGTCAGTAAAAAGTCAAAACTAAGAATTAGGTGATAAATTAATTGGAAGCTGATCGATTTGATCTGGTGATTGACATTATTATGTAACACTGACCGATTGTTGTAATGACAGTGGCCGAGAAGAACACGCTGCTGAATATGTCCCATGATGTAGAGGTCGTCGTGTTCAAGGGTTGCACTCCAGACTCATAAACTTCAATGGTGAATTTGATGAGTTCCTGCAATTCCTCCGCCGTCAAGCATTGTTTTTCATCTAAAAAACACGAACAAAGTTACGGCAATAATAATAATAACAAAAACACTATACACGAGTGTAGTCATCAATTTTCTGAAGTGATTCCGTGACCTAGATAAATCGATTGAGGAAGGCGAGGTTAAGAACTTGAAACTGGTCTTGCGTGGAAAAATGAGAATTTAGCATAATGAATTATTAAGATGCAATGTATACCAATTAATACAAGATGTGCCAACTGGTGACAAATCGGGGAACATCAGAGGGGCGTGACTGTACTAGGTGTTCCACAGTGGCCAAACAAATGACCCATGAACTCATCTACAAGATCAATGCCACCACTCGTAAAAAAAGAGAAAAAGTAAAAAAAGTAAAAAATACAAAACAACAACAACAAGAACAACAACAAAACATGCAAACTCCACTACAGTACCATGAATATTGAATTAAGGAGGTATACTACATGTAGCATATTACCTTGAAATTTATTCGATCGACGCAAATGCAAATATATAAAAAATGCAGATGAATTCACTCAGAGAGTGGTAGAGATAATTAATGCATCTGTTATTAATCACACTAAAATAGCGATCAATGGATCACCAGACAATAGGGTCAGTTGTAGCGATGCGATGCAATTGGTTAATTAGTTAGTGAGTTACGACGCAATCTTCCGAATTATTCATCAGTTAGCAATTAATTTAATCTCGATTTAAGGTCTGTATACGTGTATACTATGTTCATTTCCTGGAATCTGTTTGGTTTCGGACACCATGGGCAGCTGTGAACCAATTACACGAGATGCTTATAAGGTGCACCCAAGAGGGACAGACAGGTCAAGTTGGTCAGTAATCACTAATTACTATTGGGAATTAGGGCAGTTCCAATTGTTTGAGTCATACTGTCAGTCATAATTCATGAAGCAAACTTCCTTGTAACAAAAACCTGATCCGAAGTTACGCAATAGAGCACCATTCGAACCGGAGTCATGGCGCAAGCTTCCTTGCATGCAATGCTACACATGTAGAAGCTTATAGCAAAACCATGGAGATCCGATCATATTACGTAACAGAGCGCCAAACAAACCGGGTGTGTTCGTTTATTATCTTTAACTCTCATAATTTTCGCTAAGTCCGATCTGTTGATGAAGTTGTCTCCAAAACACGTCAGACTAATTCTAGCCGAAAGAGTAAATAGTTCCCTTTTATGGACTGATTGAGTAAGGTTCAGTGCATGTGCATGTTACTCCAAGGTGTGTTATCTATAGCTGTGTTATTAGCACTCACATGCGCGGAAGCTGTAGTCATAGGATCGGATATCCCTTCAAATGTTAAGAGGTGGTGCAAACAAATAAACGATAAATCTTCGCTGGTTGTGTTGGAGTGCGTGGTTGTGAATTTGTGACATTCTAACTTTGCATTTTACAATGTATGTCTATATAATTATAAGCACGGGGAAACTGGGTGTAAATATTACAATACTTCACTGCAACAGCCTGTTTGATATTCACTGTTCTTCAAATACGCATTAACCCTGTTTAAGTTTAAAAAAATACAATAAATATATCTACACGTTGAGAGCGTTTATAGTTATTTATTGATACAAATTGAGGCCACACAAATTAGATTTACCCTTGCATGCTATGATCATTGCATCACTGGTACATGTTGACGTATTGTCTTTTGTATTACCAATTTTGACAGGCTTCCATCTTTAGCGAAACAATCGAATTACAGCCACACCTTAATTACACGCCAAGCGATCTCCAATCAGCGGATATATATACAGAACACATACCTAAGATTCGCTGCATGAACTCCCCAGATCCTTGTTTCGTCTCCTCTTCGTGTTCACTCTCCAAAAAATGGAAACAGATCCCACCAAAGACAAGGTAAACAACGACCATGACACTCAACCCTAACACAGCCTTCCACTGCATCTTGTTCCACAGCTGATGCGAGAGGCCACGGGAGACGCACCTAGAACAGAGAAACTGCTGTGAATGAAAAGGACTCAGGCAGAGTGGAAGAAGACTTTGCTGTGCAATCGATTTAGCAGCTAGGTCGCCGCAGCGCGAACTCCAGCTGCATCTTGCCTTGGCGGAGTGTACCACGCGGTTTATTGATTTCTATTTAAAAAGTTCAATTGCAAAAAGATTGAAGCCGTCAATTAATAGCGTATTGTATCTGAACACGCATGCCATTACAATTTGAATATGACGATAATTGCGTTCTGCTTACACACCTCAATGTCGAACTCAAATCTACATAAAACGATCGAAGCATCAGAGAAATTACCTATTAAGCCAACCTGCTCTTGCACCTTCGTATAAGACAGTTTGATTGAAAGGTATCTACAATAGCTGCAGGATTTATCATGCACAAGTAATCGCTATTCGTTCCAGTTGAACACCTGCTATTGTGCTGAGCGCCAACACATTTTGGACTCATGCAGTGTGTTGTGGATTATTATTATTCTTATTATTATTATTATTATTATTATTATTATTATTATTATTATTATTATTATTATTATTATTATTATTATTATTATTATTATTATTATTATTATTATTATTATTATTATTATTATTATTATTATTCTCACACTTATCTATTTGGAAATTGCTTATTAAGATTAAAGGTGTTCGATACACAATGTGCATGAGGCTCAAATGGCATGATAGGTTTTAAGGCTGCACCCAGCCCATTAGGGTGATACGGGCGCCAGAAAAGAAGCCTCGGAGCGGAGTTTCCCACTACTCTTATCGATAAATCACAAGGTTCCGGGTGGTATGCAGGGTTCTTTATCCTGCATACCACCATAGACAGTAGCACACAGCGCCCGGTCTTGTTACGCAGTTGGGCATCAATGCAGAGTTCTCGAACCCGGGACCTCGAGCTCTACGGTAAGCAAGGGATTGGTGTCAGCCGGTCAATCCCACTGAGCTATTCGGTGCCCTCGATGCATAATGTGTCTAAAGAATTGGCGTCGTTTTAAGACACTCTCTATTAATCAACGCTTCTGTCTGAAAGAGAATTGGATTGGGTGACAAAATAAACAAATCATTGCGACATGAATGACTGGCAAATATTTAGAGACAATGACCAAAGCAACGTGAAGCACCCTTCAGTAGCTTTCGCAAATATTGCCAAACGTCAGGAGATTAATTAAATCAGCCGGATGCTGTGGAGTTGGTTGTGTGGTCCTTTTGCTGACAGGGAAGAATCCTATTCATCTATAGATACCTTATATGTCTATGAGATTTCAATTGCATATATATACCATATCACAACAAAGTGAAGGTTCTCGAATATTTATTTACAATCATTGATTCTGATATTGTAGCACAGCAGTAGATTACGCTATAGTCTATTAACCCTCGATGATCGACTCACCAAATCACAGTCGACCAGAAACTCTCCAGAAGTCACCCAATTAACGCACTGCGATCTCTGGCTTGCCAATGTTATTTGTAGTCTTTACGGCGTGAGTAGCTCTGCTTGCATACGAGACAAGGCAGCTCTATGTCCTATAGCGCGTGACGACAGGTTAAAAGTGAGCACAGATGTAAATCACACAGACCCACAGCAGACTTAGTGACTAAGAAAGATGTAAATGCCTCCGAAGTGAATTTATATTGCAATAAAGGGAATAGCTCTGTTGATGCATATCTCACAGCCTAGCAGCCTTAAATCGTGTACACTGATCCATGCTTTCTTGTAGTTACGGAAGCCTGCTATATGCGTGCACTCTATTAATTGAGCAAAATCGGCAAAAGTGTTGATGAAATTGAAGTAGAATTTATAGGAATAGCAGCATGGCATGTTAGACTAACCATACTAAGTATTTAATTCTCTTATCTTTGATTTTTACACTGCGATCCGTTTTGTAACACTTTCTCAGAAATGCGTAGCACCATTGGAAACATTGAAACCTTTAACATGGATTAGATAAGACTACTTTTGGTCCACTCTGTATATCCAGATTACGTTATAATGTACATATAGGCGGTTTTACTAGCAAAATGATGTAGTTGAATTATGAGTATATATAGAGTTCCAAAAGAAAGTGTACCGAGTTCGTATTCGCCTAGAAAGAGAGCGCTACATCCCATATGGGAGTTACCATAAATAATAAGCAATGTCGTGGCTATATCAACTTATATGAACATACACAGTATTTAGTGATGATAAATTCAACAGGCAGTTTTAACTGGTGTCACACATTGCAATGAGGTTTGTAAGCATCTGCTATAGTGAAGGAGGAGGAGGAGGAGGAAGCCCTTGGCTTTGTGCAGTTTGTGATAGCATAATTATGTGCACTGGATTTGGATCGACTCAATTCTACATTTTTCATCAGTCACTTTTTGTGCGAGAGAGGGCGACATTGATGTATCACGGATTCTATGTTCTCTATCAACATGTTGCATGCAGAGACATGCCCAATAGGAACCATATGTTTACAATGCCTTCAAAAAGAACTGCAGTGCTCATATCAGCGACGCTTACAATCGATTCGCTAATGTCCCTCCCCCCTTCTCAACCTGGTTATCTTCCCCTCCTTGATCGACCAGGGAGAATTCAGTCGTCCTCGTTCGTCAACTTCTGTCTGGGATCGCTTTTTGCTTTCTTTGCATATTCCCTACTGTTATACCATGTCGATGTTGACACAATGGGTCTCCTTCCGCGGAACCTATAATTCTTTACAAGGACTCCTCATGCATATCCATGAACTCAAAGCACTTACCAACAACTTCCTCTGTTGCACACCATGTGGAGGTTCTTAATCATAATTTTATACCTGGATTGTCCTTGATAACAGCTTCATGATGTACAGCGAGTCACTGAGACTTCACTCACCATGCAAAGCACTGGAAGTGTGAGTCCAGGCTTATGTGTCATTTCAATGAACCTAAAATAAATAGCAATTCTTTATCAGTTTACGTTGTGTCAAATAATGAATGATTGCCAGATAATGACTGAGGCTGGTTTATTAAAGTGCAAATGAAAACAGGAACAAACGACACAAAATAATTGTAATGAGATGAGGTGAAGCACTCAGTCCAAAATAGTGATGAGTTGAGATGAGAAATGCAATTGAGAAAATATAAATGAATGAATCGAGTTAATCAAAATGTTGCTTTGATAATCGAATCAGATTTGCATATAGTAATGAATATTCATATAGTAATGAATATTCATTAAGCACTGTACTATCGTCTGGAGGGAGTGGTCGGTTAATCAACCAGCGAATAGAATACCAAAGTAACATCTCTGATTAAAAGGATGATATCCCTTCATATCTCATCTGCCGGAATTTTATATTTGGAAGCCATGAGTTGTAAATCCTTCTAATGTGAATGCATTATGCAGCTGTATTGATATCTTACTTCATTGGTGTTGTATGCTGAAGAATAACTATAGTAACTTGATGCTCTACTAGCATTCTTTTTTTGCATTTATTGCACGTGGATATCTGTACACATGAAATACACATTTGTGGATGAAAAAAAAGGCTGCCATGTCTCATGAGAAGTGCTTGATCGATATCCATGTTTATAGTACTAATTTAGCTGTACTTCAATCTATGAATTCTTAATTACAACAAAATGTATTTCGTGTGAGAGGGTGAGACCGAATGTGCAGCTGTTTGAGACCACCGCCCATGCAGCTAAGATCTTGCGTGGAGGATTCATAACGTACTACATGTATGCAATGACGTTGTGTTTATATACATTGGATGACGCAAGTCATGCTACAGGATCCCTTACACAATACATGATATATTACCTGATTCATCACTGATTCATCTGCACAACAGCATGTGTTGATGCACCAGTCAATCACACCCGATTCAGTCAGGTTCAATGTTATTCAATATCCGATGGTTGTCAGCTAAATAAGGAAATAATTGTAGCCAGCCGCTAATGGGATCTTATCTTATCTTATAACCCATTGACGTATGCACAGTGTTCTACGTAGAAAGCGAGGATCCGGATGAGAAGTTCAAAGTTTGAAATCTCCTTGGCACTCTCAACTTGAGTACATTAATTGAAGGAAGAGTCTTGCGTAGCGATCTGCTTGAAGTTTCGGTGGATGCCTCTTGTACGGTTTCCAGTGGAGTCCTGTCTTTGACCCGGACATGCTAGGCTTGTATTAGTATTACAGACGATCATGAATTGACACCAGTTCAAAAATAATCATAGAGTCCGTCGGGTAACTCAGCTAACGGTATTACAGGTTAAAAACATTTATACATGTATTGGCGATTGTCAGTGTCAGGAGGCAGACATGCCCATTGGTATTATAGTCCAAGTACTGACCGAAACGGTGTATTTCAGCCTGTAGATCATATTGGTCAAGGGGGCCATTGGCAGTTGTGTATTGATGTTCTGTGCTATAATGCCATGGTCCATGGGGCGCAGTTTGCTGCTTGATTTTCTCGCGAATGGTTGCGGGTAACTGATCTTATCTTCTGTTCAGCCAGTGTAAGGTATACCCCACATGGAATATATATCATATATAGGCGAACAGAATCACGAAACTCCAGAGTCAAACTTATATGTGTACATGTATAGACAAGAGTCTCTCTAATGCCAGTTTCCTTTCTTCTTCTGCCCTCTGATCACTCTATATATGTATGGATGTACATGTATTACAAATAATTCAAAATAAGGAATTGCCCTTAGTGCCTGGTTGATCTGCAACAATCATTCATTGTCCCTTGTTTTGCATGAAAATCTGTGAATGTCCAAATATGGTCATAATATAATTTAGCATATATCTTGATTTTTAATGTTGAAAGTAAACTATATGAATATGAATATGTAGTTATGATTTAGGCCAGTATTTATGTAATAGACATATTTGGTGTCAGGTCAATATTTTACGTTTTATGATATCATGGATATTTTGTGAGGATGATCGCGCCTCTACAGTTAACATCGCAGCACAATCTACAACCAGGGTATTACGAGTCATAACGATATTTTCAAACCGTTATGCAAATAGATGAAATAGAGGAACAGACACTCACATAATTCCACCAGTCATAATGCTGTGATTACAAATTATGGATTGCAGATGCGATATGACAAGAATACGTGGCTGCACGCGCATGAGAAATAGTTCAGGTTGACCAGTAATGACAACAGTCCACGCACATCACAGCAGTCGGGCATTGCACACAGAATATCCATCGCGCATTCTTCTCCTTTGTGATTTCTACCTCTGAACTAGAGATCATATAATTATTAAAAGGTTTCTACTCTGAATATGCTATTCAAACATGTTCACATTTATTGCACTGTTGACCCTCGTGTGCTGCTCGTAACCAATTATGCTGATATCACTTAATATCAGCATGGTAGATTGCACAGGTTGAACAAAGCTGTTTAGGTAGTTGATACATTATGCTTTATGCAATCATATAGCATAGATGCGCTGGTGGACCAACTGCATTGTAAAAACCCATATACACGAACATGTACCGTTATGCAGACTTTGGCAATGAATACCTGACTATTCGGCCATGCCAGCAAATAAGAATTGTGAAGTATAGATATGTTATAATCAAGTGAAACAACCCCTATATAATAGAGCCTACATGTGATTGGACCAAGTCCAAGTATTTTGATTTATTACATGCAGTGAGCTGCACTGTCAATCCCATGTGTCAATGAAATGAACATTCCACAAAGATGGAAAAATTGGTTTGCTTGTATCTGGGCGTGGTTCAGGAGTCTCTTCGTTTTGCAGTCAGCATTTTGTCTCTGACTTTTACGATCGATTAGTGAGAAAACTGGAGAAGCATTGAGCAATGCAATAATCCATGTCGTCTGATCTCACCAGACAGTGAACAGATTTTCTTTCTGTCATGCACCGTGCCTTCCAGCTGATAGACTTGTGGCAACACGCCCTGATGCAACAGGGAAACGTGTGCGTTACATCAGAGCATACCACTCAGAAAATACATTGACATTCTTTGTTCCGAATGAAACACATAAAATCAAGAAAAGCCATCGCAAGGTCAGCGGTCAGTCGTAAATGTCGAATAATGAGATTTCTACACATTAAAAATGCTGTCAACGTGTGTCAGTGAATATTTGAATATGTCACAACTATTCTGCCTTTTGGTGTGAATTGTTAAATTATCATGTCTCACAATACTGGCTACGAGAAGTGTCGACATTGACTTGCTCTCATGGTTTTAATGGATATAATAAAATAAAGTTATTGTTTATTTCACTCGTAAATAACTTTTAACATAGTTGATTGAGGGCTCATTATAATGTTAATGTTCACATATTACATATGATTATCTTCTTTCTCTCTACTTTGGACCTCTGCCAACAATCCAAGTCTCTGATCCTGAGTTGCTGCAGGAGATCTTGGTGGGTTTTAAGAGTTCCATTTCAATCCATTCTTCTCCATGTTTCCCATTTTAGCTATTTTTTCGTTTGTTAATTTTTGGTCGTGTGTCGTGTTCATGATATTTTTTTTTTCACAGGTGAAGAATGCGCATTGCTTCAGGAATCGCCGGAACAACGACCTCCTTGAAGAGCCTCTGCATCGCATGTTGTTAATAGCCAGAGATGACGACTGGAAAGGGACCAGAAGCAGCACTAGTCCTGCTTTCACATCGAGTTAACTTCGTCACATGATGAAGGACATCAAAGAATGCTGCCGATCGGTTGTCAACAACATGGCAGAAGTAAAAAATAACGGTTTGACGTGAGAATACGTACTTCTCACCTATCGACCGATTTGATTGCCAGAACGACACAGCATGGGCATCGATGTCGACTCACAGAATGACACGGAAAATGCCTAGCCGTGCCACTCCATTCGGCTGGCTCCTGCTTCGCTTCAGCCTTCCTGAACTAATCAAGCACATGTAATCAACATTAGATTTGTGCTCAAAGAATCCCTTCATTTTTGCCTGCCTGGTTGCGCGGCCTATGCTGCCTCTTGCAAAAAAAACCAAAAAAAAAAAAAAACAAAAAAAAAAACAAAAAAAAACCAACAACAAACAAACTTGGTTCCGTTTCATAAGAAAAGAATCCCTCGCCTACTTTGAACATCTGATGAAGAAAGCCATCCAAGTAAAAGTCCAGGATTGTCGTCCAAGGAATGACTTTCTCTTGACAATGGTGAACATCACGAAATCTGGAAACAAATTTCTCACAAAGGATGACATTCTGGCAAACTGCATCAATATCTTCCTCGAGGCCTACAGCACACTCAGTGACTCGATGTCTTTCACGCTGTACCTAATCGCAACGCACCCTGACGTCCAAGACAAACTGTTTATCGAAATTAAAACTTTGTTTCCTGATGATTTCAGCTTTGCCGACATCAGCAAACTGCCGTATTTATCGATGGTTTTCCACGAATCTCTTCGAATGTTCCCTCCGTTCACAACCTTTAACCGGATATGCAATCAGGGGGTGACCATCCGAGGAAGTCGCTTTACAAGGTTAGTCCAGGTGACTGTTCCTCTGTCTGCTATGCATAGAGATCCGGATGTTTGGTCAGATCCGGATATATTCGACCCGAAGAAGTTTTCTCCAAAGAATATAGGTAACCTGAAGAACTGGATGCCTTTTTGGAATCTGCCCGAAGCAATGCATTGGTATGCACTTGGGATCTGTGCAGGTTAAGGTCGCGATAGTACTGAAAAAGTTCATAGTGACCCCTTATCATATGACCTATATGACCTTGAAAAGAAAATCGGTCTCTGGATACCGATTGATCGGTATTTGAAGGTCACACAGAGAGGAAATGAGTTCATTTTCATGTTTCAGGTATTGTCACTGTACACATGCAACAAATAACTAACTGGGGTTACTCTACACTTATCAAACAATAAGCAATGCAAGTTAAAATCAACTGTAGTTTATAATTATCATCATTTAAAGTGTTTACATATATTTCAGTAAAGCACTGACACGCGTCTTGACAAATTGCAAATTGGATCCCAGCATTAATTTAAATATTCCACAACTGAATCCTGTTTGCCGCAATTTCCACCCGAGTGCAGTTCGCCTGAAGGACGAATTCTTCTGATTAAACGTACTTGAATGGAATATCTGTGAGATAAGAAGGTTTTATTGCCTTGTTAGAACACGGTGTTGGTTTGAGGACTCATTCCCGGAGGCAATGTTCTCATGGCTCACTAAGCGTGGCCTTACCTTCACCCTATCGATCCTCCGGAAACACCTATATTCCTCGAATGTTTTTCCTATCGTATTGATCACTATCTCATGCTCTCGTTTTTATCTCCGCAGTCTTTCGATGTTCTCTGACGATTACATGTATTATACAATATGTGACGAACGTAATAAATTGTTTTGATCACGAGCTCTGCTTGGTCATTTCTATAATTATCGAGAAGGATATAGCCATGTCCTTGTTCTAATTATTCCGTCTATTTATATATAATAGTAATGCTCTCAATAACGTGCCACCCACACGATGGCAATCTAATTGCGACGACGATACGGGTCTTGAATTACTACTACTACTACTACTACTACTACTAGGGCGGCCTCAGTCGGGCTCGAACATGGATCCGCCAGATGTCTCGGTCCATCATACATGTGGCCAATTCCCCCTCGCTTTCAACTCCAGCATCCCTCTTCAAGACATCGATGTAGTTCAGTCTTCTTCGCCCTCTGGCTCTTTTGCCATGGTTTGGTGCCCAGAGGATTAGTCCACTTGCTGGCAATTTCTTATGACGCAGGCAATGCCCTGCCAGCCTCATTCTCCGGGCGGCCACTGTGTCTCCGACCTTGTTCATGTTCTTGTACAGCTCTCTGTTTGGCACATGATGATACCACTTCACGTCATGGACTGCCCGTAGCATACGGGTGTAGCAGCCATTTAGAGACTTCTCTAAGGTTGGTGTTATTGTCCATGCCTCACATCCGCAAAGCAAAACTGATTCTACAGTCGCCTGGAAGAGTCGGACCTTAGTATCACGTGACATCTTAGATTTCCAAATGGTCTTCATCTTGTTGAGTGCCCGCCATGCGAGTGCCTTTCTGATTTTAACGTCTTGTTCTGTGGATTCAACCCATGATCCTAAGTACTTGAAATCAGCCACCCTTTTGAGCACTGCCCCAGAGGTAGCTTTGATAGGACACTGATCTTCGATGTTATATGTCATCACTTCCGTCTTCTTCGCATTCAATTCTAGCCCCACATTTTTGCACTCAGTCTCAACAAGTGAAAGTAGCTGTTGCGCTTGCTGGATGTCATCACTCAGAAGACAGATATCATCTGCAAAGTCAAGGTCAGTAATGACTTTGGCGTGGACTCTGGCAGACCGTCGTGGGGTCAATGTAAATCCCAGCTTTTCCTCACTACCGCTGATGGCTTGTCGCAGAGCAAAGTCAAGTACAACAATAAAGAGGAAGGGGGCCAAAGTATCGCCCTGGAGCACACCTGCCTTGATCTCAAACTCTTCTGTCTCCCCGTCTGGTGTTCTTACTTTGGCTCTCGTGTTAGTATACATGCTCTTAATTGCATTCAGCAGGTTGTGTGGAATTCCGTACGCTTTAAGAATTTTAAACATTTTGCTTCTGCTGATGGAGTCAAAGGCCTTCCTGAAATCGATAAAGGTCAGAACTGCTGGTAGGTTCTTCTCTTTCTTCTTGAATTGAATTGAATTCGGTCTTGAATTGGCTATCAACTACATTAAATGTAGTTGATAGCCAATTTTTGATTGCTGACGATATATACAAATTTTGTATATATCGTCAGCAATCAGCCCGAGAGTCTAAACGTATTGCGTAACACATTCCAAGTATTTGGAACTCTATTCATCTGAACCTTTTAAGTGAAGTGATATGCCAGTAATTCAATGGTTAACTGGTTAAAGTCAGTTAAAGGGAATGTTGTTTCATTGTATGATTATAATTATTAATATTGGAGCAAACATTTAGAATGCGAAAATTTGATTGAGAAGGTAGTGTTGTGGGATACATATAATTATATCAATTTAATTTATTTGATTTACAAGTCTAATTTTCTATGATTCGTATCTGTTGTCTAGACTACAGTTGTAACTGTAAAATTAATGCATGAATGATTTTCAATATGTCGAAGTTAGCACTTAGTTTATAGCCCTACTCTGTGTCAGTTGCCGTTGTCTCGTTCATCAGCCAAAGGGTGTCAGGCTGATGGCGAGTCCACACTAATGCTATTTAGGCCTGTTGTTTAGCTTACAATTTTCACGCAAATAATCCGCCAAAAATAACATATAAATAACCATAATGCTTCTGATTAGCATTTGCTGGAGCAAGCCGATCCGGTTTTAGATTCACTGCTGAACTTTTTTGATATCACTAAGGTCCTACTTTCACTGTGGAAAATGGGGACACGCTAGTGATGTCAGATATATTTGGCATGGGTGGTTTGTGATCTATATGTATTTATTGAAAATTAGAATAGTAATGGTACTGCTGGTGAATGGTGATTTTGACAGGGACAGGTGAGCTGTATATGGCAACCATATATATGGCCCATATTCATTTGATATGTCTACTGGGATTACTGATTAGTGAGTTGTGAGTAGTCACACACAATATCCCAACACAAAAAAAAAAAAAAAAAAAAAAAAAAAAACAACTACAAAAAAACCCCCCAAAAAAACCAACATTACAAACAACACCTACTGAATAGATTCAGTGTACTCACACCCCCTCGTATAATTATGCTGATAAGCCGCCAGTAGGTGACGGGCTTTTCAGTCCAATGTTGATCCCCCTGGATGAATTGACCACAGTTTTTCCTTTTTACCCTACTGTGTAATAATGTTATACTTTATAATTTATTATACACTTTCGGGTTATTGAAAATAAATTACATTTCATCCATACATTAAATTTTATCACATTAATGTACATGCAGGAGAATAAATTGATGAGCCATTAGTGTACACGTAGTACAGATACCAGGGTACTACTTGTAAATAATAAACTTCTCTTCAGAGACCAAGTACCACGTGATAGCAGCTTCTTGTTTTCGTGTTACCCTGCTTAACAAAACTCGAGATTGGAATATAGCACGTGAGTTGATGCCCTGATTGGAATATAGCACGTGAGTTGATGCCCTGATACATCCGCATATGAAACGCATAGCAATTGAAGCTGCAAATTAATGCAATCACCCTCAGCAGTCACATGTTGAGTCTTGTTATGATTCACGTGTGATTTTTTTGATTGGATGCGTTTGAGATCAAAGGAAATGGGATTTATAACTGTGTCATTTGCTCATAAGTGCCACGGAACACGTGGTGTTTATGAATTCGTGCAAGCGCATATCGACCTGGGCTAATGATCACTGAGGCGGTTTCGGTAGGGATGCACGGATATCCGATTCCGATATGAGTTATCCAATTTTCCAGAACAAGTCCCTATCCGTGCATCCCTAATTTTTCTGTACCCAAAGCCTCGTGAATGACTCCCGAAGAATTGAATGACCCGAGAGTCCAGAGTTTACAAAAACCGTGTGATGCGAGAACTGAGGAGTTCCAACTTTCGTAGCTGTACTGAATTTCTATAATTGTAATCGGGTTCTTAATTGTGCTGGTGGGTACTGCTGACCAACACCCGTGCATGGTAGGACAGCGGAACTCTTACTTGGCGTTTTAATCGGTGCAAATTGGACTGTGGTCTTAGATGTGTGCTAGAAAGAGGACCTGCGGAACACGTAACACTCTTTCATAGTTTTGTCTCAGCGGAAATGTTGGTTCTGATCCAATTTCCGCTTCAAAGAAGCCGAGTACCTGCATTTGTGCATTAAGTCAATTTATTGGTGTGAAATTGAAGTAGAGAGACAATTATAAATCGCACAATGATCGAGCTCTCCAATACATCAAAGAGTCGCTTGTGTGGCGTGAACCAACACGTGAGCTGCGTTCTCCAGGGTTCCACTGCTGCATATCCCAGTGTCACAGATACAATTTTGGCAAACATGTGTCTTCGAATTTTCCTCTTAAAAACAATAGCAACTCATTGCATTAAATTGGGTCAATACCCAATTGGGTCAATATCCATTTTAATGCAATGAGTTGCTACATGTATTGGTTTTAAGAGGACAGTTATTCTCTAACTATTAAAAAGACCTCTAAAAGCCTTTGCTATATTCAAGTTTCTGACTTCTTGACTTCTGACTTCAAGTTCTTGACCTTTTTATATGACAACTTGTTGTTAATTGCTCGTTGGAGGATGGGTGCTTGCACCCGAAATGCATATTATAAGAAATACATTTAATTAATTAATTGATTGATTGATTGATTGATTAATTAATTAATTAATATTCATAAATGTTTCCACTTATATCAGCTCTATTCCTTGTGAAATATCACTCCGATCTAGCATCATGACTACGGATTCCACCGAATGCTCACTTATAATTTCTTATATCATATCCTTGAAAAATATCCCAATAATTATTTGTTGGTTCAAATCCCCGGGAATCATTTGCCAATGTCTTTTGTTACATGATTTTAAAATTATATTTATTTTCAGGCATATAATATGATAATATGAGAACGGGTTAAGATCAAGTGGTGCGATGATGACAGAAAAATATGAGATGACAATGATAAAATCAAAGCACTCCTCATGTAACACAATCACGTGCAAGTTACACAATAAACATATTAAAACAAGTCAAAATTATGAAATTATCATATCAATACATACTGATGCATCCAATATACAAAAATATTTCAATGAGTATTCATGATTATGAAGTATATCACCATAAGTAAATTATCATAGTTCGGAAGCCGAGAGAACCCACTTCCGGTGTCCATCGATCACGTGACTCCCTTCATAAAATGGCGCACGCTGGTGAAGTTTCACTATGGTCGGAACCTGTGCTGTTTTGTCGCAAGCTCTCCGGTTTTGATGTGCGGCGATAACGAGACAGAATGCTTTTGCTTTTGCTTGACCTTCGGCTGAAGTCAATGCCCTTGACTGAACTCGCGAAAGCTCTCGCGATAATCTCATTGAAAGCGTGTTCAATGTTGACGTTCTCTTTGGCGCTAGTTTCGATGTATCTGCAGTCGTCAAACTCAGAGATGACGTCATTGGTTTCCTCTTCACTAATTTGTCTTTGTTCTGCCAAGTCTTTCTTGTTTCCGACGAGGAATATAAGAGTAGCACGAGCTCCTGAGGACCAACGAGGATACGTTAGAGTGTGTAATCAATCTATAATCTATAGCAATACTAATTTAATGTTAATTATACCTGCATAGCTAATCAATTGATAAAGCAAACAAGGTGTCGATCTCTCACCTTTTGAACATCTGATGACATGTAAGAGATGCTTGGCGTGATCAAACGATTGTCGATTTGAGATGTCGAAAACGACAAAGAAAGCGTTGGCCGATTGGATGCTCAGTTGCTGCATGGCGGGAAACTGGTGGTACCCAGCCGTGTCGACGATCTCTATATTTTGGAAGAGGCCATCTGGAAGACAAACACAAGCTTGTAAGAATGGAGGGCTGGCGAGGATATTAGATCAAGTGTCGTGTCATTAATCCTTTTTTGATTCCTTGGAAAGAAGTGTCGATGGAGGTCGTTAAGCTCTGCGATGTTTACAGTGTAGATTACAGGTAAATGCGATATTCGATACTATTGTTTATCCGAACTCGATCTGTATAGTAGTATGTATTCAATATATTTATCATGGAAATACCAAGGCAATAGTTATATAAAGAGGTACATGTGTATGTGTTAGATAATTCTTTACATATTGTATCTTGGTAATACTGATCTCACTGAAACACACGTAGTACGTGTATTCACTTCGCCTCGACATCCACATTGCAATTTATAAATACTAACCAGGTAACTGGACGACTTGGCGGTACGAATCTTCCAGTGTAGGTCGGTAGACTTCGGTGAACTCTCCAAGGACATGGCGGGCGACCAGTGAAGTCTTCCCAACTCCACCGGCGCCGAGCACAACTAGTCGATAAGTATCCCTGCTACTCCAACTGCCGTCGACGATGCTCGACCGACGACTGCTCAGCCGGATGTACTCAGCTTGCATTGCGTGGAGGCTATCTTTGCTCTCGATCATTCTTCTGCGTTGTTGCGAAGTGTGCTGAAATTGCTCTTCCTTCTCCTTATAAAGAGTAGAGCAGGAAGCAAAGGAGGGCGTCTGGGAGGGGGTGCTCCGCGGGGGAAGGGGGAGGGCTTACTACGAGCGACATACCTGGTGGCGTGGTAATGCACAAAATGTAGGGTTTCCGTACCTGGCATTTATGACCAAATCGTTAGTTCTGTTGATTAGTGGACATTGGGGATTTGTGCACCTTCGAGGGGCCAGTGGCTAGGCCTATATATGAATATTTCAATCGCTTTTGTCATCATTTATGCTTGGATCTTATGGATGACACATGTAGTTGCGTTACTGTAGCGTATAAGCTTTTGTATGTATACTCCTCTGTATAACTTCGGTAATAATCCACGATATCAAACCACAAAATAGCCATTTTTAATACCAATATTTACAAAATTTTCTAAACCGGAAGTCTGGTCCACCGGAAATGAGATCATGTCAACAGATGAATCCTTCGGAGCCACAAAGATTCTAATAATATTGCTCCAAATTTATCCTTAAAGGAACACACACAAGTTCATCAACAATGCTCTTAAAAGCACTATTCAGTTGTGTGCCATAAACAGGGATACCTATATGACTTCCTGGTCTTTTCAATTGATCCGGAACTCCATAGACGCCAGTCTCCACTTACACCCTATTTCCAACACCCACTGCGATCCTTTCAACTCGTTCTACTCGTCTGATGCGTTTTGATGTAGAAATAAACATGTTTTCTTTGTGTTACATCTACAGTAATGTGCTAAACGTACACGCACATTTAGAGATTGAAAAAAAAAAAAAAAAAAAAAATCAATCATAGATGTGACCAATGAAAAATTTGAAAGAAGTTATTCATGCACAATAATTAATGAAATGTATGGCAGCGATATTAGTCCTCAATATTTTTTTTCCCTCTATACTTTGCGAATTTAAATGCTGCAACTTTCATAACGACCAAGATATTGGCATTTGAAAAAGTCATAATTGCTATTATAATGTATTACGTAATAACAGTGCATCTAAGAGCATTAGTAGTGCATGACTTTTTGTAAAGCATGCGACATGAGGCATGATGGGGTTTTACGGCTCCACCCAACCCTTTCTTATTGATAAATCCCAAGGATTCTCTCTCTGGCATACCACTATAAACAGTAATACACAGCGCTCGGCCTTATTACTCAGTTGGGCAGTCACCGAAGAATTATAATTACAGGGTATAGCGAATTACAAGTATAATTCACAATCATAACACTCGTGGCCCGATAGGCATTTTTGTAAGTATCAATGCACTAAATCATTTGATGTCTGTTGAAATGAGCTAAAAGCGATCCAATTTGAAACTTAGAAGAATCGCTATGACCTTGACCTTTGATCTTTTGCCTACAATTTCTTTGGGACTCACAGAATCATATGTTTTACCAGCTAAGGAGAAGCAAATACACAAAGTTCATAATAATTACCAGTAAAGCAATTAAGTGTTTTAATTATCACAATTATCTCGATCTTGTGACAACCTGATTACAAATTGAGATTTCGTAAAAAAGAGATACTATGCGAGTTTGAAGACTACGGTTACCATACAACGACCGAGATATCAGCAATTGAAAAAGTGATAAGATTACGCAAGAACGTAATCTAGGACCAGCATAACTAGTTAATGAGCTAGTCGCGATCTAATTTGAAACTATGAGAAATCTTTTACAAGTGGAACGAAACGTCTTTATTACTGGTACATTTATTTTGACGCCCTTGGAGATTTTTTTCGCAGGGACCCTTTCGACAGGACGATTGCTTGACTCACGATACTGAGGTTTATCTTGGAGACGGGTTATTACATAACATGGGTTCATCAACAATAAACTTTGAAGACGAATACTTACTTATACTTATTATATCGAAATCAAAATCAGCTGAGGTCAAACATATTGAAGTTTTATGGATATTCAACCCAGTAAATTTCAATTTATTTCATTTATTACATTTAAAACGCATTTTCAGCAATATCAAAGAACATTCAAATGCGCTAAATATTCTAATTCTTAGGGGGTGCCGACCGGTAGAGTGAAGGCTTTTCAGTCTTTGGAGTTCGGACATTTACTGAAATTGACATGTTAATCATGACATGAAAATAATTCTTCAAATTTTTCTTTATGACGATGCAAATCAATTTCGTTCCAGATAAAAGTTAAAACCATTCCAGCCATACCAAAAACTCATAATTTATTTGAACCGATGAAAAAATGTTTCTGATTTTAAACATTAATACTTATATTGATAATATTAACGTTTGTTTTTTGGTACGTTTTATACTTTTGTAAACCTTACTAGAATAAAGCACTTCGTCGATTCGAAGAATATTTGAATGATACACCCAGATTATACAATCAGTTTATTAGCACACACAGGTGTCAGGTTCAAAAATAACAAAATGAACGAGTGAAAAAGACATGATAATTAGATACAAATGCAACAAATAAAACAATATAGAAATCAACAGAAAATAATTTCTTATACGACCATCAATTTACAAGTATTGTTTCCGAAAAGCTGTAAAGTATACATACAAAACGATTAATTCAAACATATTTCATTAATTATAATCATAATTAATAAATCATATTTATGTAGATTGTAGAACAATCTACATAAATAATCATAATAAATAATCAGCAGATCTTTCTGAATTGAGTTGTAGTCCTGAAGAGGACCGTTTGCTTTCTGAGGACAGGCCTCATTCATCGGAGGACGCAACAGCATTCCTCAGCTCGGAGGCTCGGCGCATTCGCATCAAGGAACCGTTTGAGCTGTTTGCCGTGCCTCTTTCTCAAGAACTCCCAGAGTGTTCTTATAACATGTCAGAGTGCGTTGAGATCAGATTATATTTCTTCGCATTTCATGGAATCCTCATGCCGATCATCGACGCCACTCCACTCCTCTGTATTCTTCTTCATCTTTCATTCATCTTCATTTCGTCTTCATTGAGCTGGATCTGACGCAGTCCATCATAGACCAACCTTCAGTCAGTCGCCTCAACACCCTTCAACTGCGAAATCAAGCTGTGAATGCTGAGGCATTTTTATGGTTATATGCCGTTAAACATTAAATGAGTGTCGAATTGATAACCAGTCTATGACAGCTCGGCGAGATGTCAGACTGCTTAGGGGGCATTCATTACTTAGTATGTAATTTGGGATGTAGTTTAGATTAGGGTCGTTTAGTTAGAAGCCTGCGCTTTTCCTGTCCTGCGTCAGTTGCTGAGACGCGCAGAGACTGATGCCAGGATAGGCGCAGAATGATTGGTTTTCATTGTTTAGTTGAATCGTTTTCATAATGTATTTTTCATTTATAGTGCATTGCTTTGATCATCAATAAAAGATATCATTGATCGCCATCGTCCTGTATCCCGGTGTCCCTTATTGCCACTCCAATTCGGCGGTAATAGCGTCTTGGGCTCACGGAAGCGTCTGCTGTCCGTTATACAAGCTCTTCCTGCGCATCCACCTCCAGTCAATCAATACCTTCTCCCAGTCTTCAACAATCGTCAGATGCATCAATAGCTTGGATTGAGTGCCATGGAGGGATCGAATCCTTCCATGTCGATCTGCATGAATGATCTTGTTTCAAATAAAATATGTCGAATCTGTGAAAAGCGGTTTGCCGACTTCAGTTTTAATTCTTGAACGTTTTTAGACAGCTCGGCCACGGCGTAGTTCTGTTAACTGAGGAGCTTTTTTTCTTTTCTTTTTCTCCTATCCTTCTTCTTTTCTTTTGCCATTAAATAATAATATTTATTTCGCATATGCATACAATATTACATGGAAAGAATGTTGGTTGCGAGAATGTTGGTGCGTCTCGTGAGATCCTCGGCGGAGCGAATTGGTGGCAGTTTGCTGTCGGAGCTGATCAAATGGCCCAGGTGGACTGCCTCCATGGACTGTGACACAAAGGCGATGCTGAAGTACACAAGAGAGACCTCTCTGTGCTGACAAGCATCAGATAGGAGCAGCTGAAATTTTGCCGCATTGAATTTGATGTGCAGATCAGAGCCTACTCTCTAGACTCTCTGCAATGCTTTTCAGGGCGGAGCGAGTGGGAGCAAGGAGGGCGACATCGTCTGCGTTGGCCAGAGCGCCAGCAAATGTCCGTCTCAGGTGACATCCCAGCCCAGAACTCTTTAGGGTCTGAAGCAGCATATCTGCATAAATAGTGAAGAGCACTGGAGACAATTCCACTCTGCTTTACTCCGTTGCGGAAATTGAAGGCCGAAGAGGTGGTACTGCCCCATCGCACTCGAACTGCCTGACCAGTTTGCATGGTGAAAAGAACCCGACAACTCCGAAGGCAGAAGTTCCTCTGGAGCAGGCGACAAAAGATTGTCGTATATTGTACATTGTCAAAGGCCTGACTAGCGTCCAACAGCATGTACCATACTGGAGTGCTCGTCTGCACATGGTATTGGACCGTCTCAATGAGAACAAATGTACATTGGGTGGTTGAGCTATTTTGTTTAAAATCGAACTGCATATCCGAGGTGTTGAACACGTCTGAGTGGCACATCAGCAGTGAAACCTCAGACAGTTTGCTGAGGGGGCTGTTTAAGGCAATGCGTCTTAAATAATAAACTTTCATTCGTGATGTAACAGTCCACGTACAGCAGCATAGCACAATGCTAGTCTATGTAGATTTCCTAGCTTTAATCTAAGAATGATCGAATGCAAACCTGCATAGCAAAGATCCTCCAATCGGAGGGCAGAGAAGATATTTCCCTGGTTTACAGAACTCAACCCATTTGTGATGAATCCGCTGCTATCTCGCAGCCTACTGCCTACTGCCTACTGCAACTATAAATGATAATTATATTGGGGTACATAGCGCGGTTTTAGAGAAAAGAGCCTTTTTGTAACACATGACGCAAGGTTAAAAAATTCCCAATACTTGTCAATATACTTTTTGAACATTCTGACCCTTTGTCAATTCAGTAAAATCATGTTAATTATGTTAGCTTTATTTTGAATTTTAGGAATATGTGCGCACGTGGTTTAACTTAATTATACATGAGAAATTGTGTCTATGCAAAGCATTTCCATCGCAGGAGAGAGCCGGGGTGAGGTGTGAGTGTCCTATATATGGGCGGCACGGGCCAGGACAATTTCCTCACGTCTATTCTCTCTGAAGCTTTTCGACCACTTGTCAATACTGAATGGAGTGGGGGTTAATTGTTCTCAAACACAGAACTACGTAGCTCTTGCCACTCTTGTTTATAACATGAATATGTAATTGTTTTAAAATTTGAGGAAGGAATGCTGATGAATGAGTGCATGCGGTGAATGAGAGAGGTTCCTTGGCCAACAAGTCGGCCCTCTCACTTTCTATCACACCAACATGACTTGAACACCAGACCATAACTCTAGGTCGACTCCTTTTATGTGCATTAACGTACAATTCTCCATAATTTTAAAAACATAAGGTTGATTTGCATTTGTTATTCGAAAACCGCTGACTAATCTCTTGCAACTGAACAATAGTAGTCCGCCAGACTACTATTGCTAGGGTATATAGTCCTACCTTAAGGAATAGCAGTCCCAGTGGAACATTACATAGTGGGATGGATAGTCTTAGGACACATGAGTCCGCTGCATTGGATTAGAGACAACAACAATTGCATAGAGTGTGTAAAATCGTTTATTATGGTTGGTATAACTTACAGTTAGCTGGCTGACCTTCTTTAGTTGAATGAATTTCATGTAAAATTATCTCCCTCCTTACTTCATCCATCACTGCACGAATCCACTCATCTGCCTCTTGAACCTCCATTGATGCATTCGTACTTGGTTGACTAGGAACTTCATTTCTAATCCGCCTGATTGCTGTGTAGTGGAAACCACCTCCCTGCAGCTGAAAAAAAAAAAAAAATATATATTTGTGTATTGAATCATACGAAAGAGAATAAAAAAAGGAAATACGTGCAATTTTGCCTCGGCCAACGAAGCAATGAGGTAAAAGAAGAAAAGAAGTATAGGAAAGGAAGAAAAGATAATAATAGTGAAATAAACACAGAGGGGTCTTAAGAAGTGATAATACCAAAAAGGAAAGAACATAAGGAATAAAAAGAAAAAGGAGCATAAAGACGAAAGCAAAAATCATGTCAGAGGAGTGATATCCGCACAAATACTTGCTGCTCTATACTCGGCCAAAGTGCGAGAGGACGCCGCTTGGTAGCCCTCCACGCAAAATGACCGAAGTAGAAGCAAAAAATAAAATAATTATTGGTATGTGTTACTAATTACAAACATAACAGTTATGAACCACACAACAGGGTTGTTTGTTATTGGGTGATTTTATGTAGATAAATTTAATATGTTTGATATTATCATCTTCGGTATATTGGCCTTTATTATTAAGATAATTTTGATTACATCGTGCGACTTGTCTCTTATCCCATAGTGCTGTAATTGTTCTAAAAGGACATCATGGTTCAGACAGGCAAAGGTTATAGTCAAGGGTAGCGCTTTACTTCTGTTTGAATTGAGAGAAAGGATTCGACTGGTTACCCAGTGTTATGGGTTACCCAATATGCATGCAATGTACAAGAAGGTCTCTGGTTTGAATCCAACTCTGCGTCATTTCTCTCTGAAAATACATGGTCAGCAAATGAGCGGAAGGCTAATGTAGACTGCCTACTCTTGGGTTTCCTGAACTTCTGAGTCACGAAGAACGCCACGACACAAAGTGCTATGAGAACCAAAAGTCCAGCAACTACTCCTATGATCATGCCCGGGTCTGTCGAGTCGTCTCCGATTGCTATTAAGTCTTTGAATGAAAAAATCAAGCAATAAATGGCTACTTACGTTGAACGTTAGATTGTGAGACCAGCAGATCATCTCTCTTGTAGACTGAGAAGTCGAGGATGAAGCTGGAAGCAGACGGCAGACCGACAACTACTTGATCCTGATCAAAGTCAGTCACATTGGTCTCAACAAAGTTCTCGTTCTTTGTTATTCCTGCAGTCCTGACCAGCACTCTGTCAACCAAGTCCTTATCCAATGTCCATTTAATGAGAGCCTGGTCTCCTTCGATTGTTATGCAGTTTACTTTAAAGGAAGGAAAAACTGAAAATATAAGACAATCATCAGCTGGCATGTAACCAATGACAACATACAGGACGTTGATGTACTTAGGAGAGTGACATTTTCAGACATACCAGGTGTGGTGATTGGAT
>KB298910.1:100818-141279 GCA_000328365.1 Capitella teleta | reverse complement strand
ATAGAAAGAAAGTACGCGCAGTCGCAAAAGGAATGCCTAAGGTGGTCGGGACGGCATCTGCCTCCGGATTTCTTTGAGGCAGTGAGCCCGTGAAGCATCTGTTTGTCAACAGAACTGATCATGACACTTCCCCGGACATGATGAAGAAGTACCTGACTTCGAAGGGCGTATCTGCGCTCTTTGCCCATGCCACCTCCAAACCTGATTGGACCAGCGGCTCGTTTAAGGTTGCTATAGCAGCCAAGGACGCCGAAAAAGTCATGTGCCCTGACTTCTGACCAGCGCCCATTGTCTGTCGGGAATGGGTGCCGACATTGAAGAAGATGACCAACGAGCCACGCGGCGGTGCAACCGCACCAGCGGCGGCGAAAGACGACGATGGCGTCGCTGACGACAATGGCGGCGATAGCGACGACGCATGCAAGGACCGACTGGATGACGAATCAACCGAACATGGCGGAACGCACTGACAATGGTTCTCTCGTGATTGAGACTTACACTGCTACAGTGCATCTAGATTTAACTGATAACACTACAATTATACACAAGGATCCTCCGAAATATAATTAGGAAAGCTAAATCCTCTTAATACTCTATGCACTTTGCTCAGCTAAAAAATGATATGAAAAAAAAAACAACATGGAAAGCAATAAACGACATTCTACACAGAAACAAATTTCTTGAACCGCAACTACCCGGAGCAATTTAAAATTAACGATCAATAAATAAGTGATAAGAATATAATCGCTGAAGAATTCAACTCCTTCTTTACCTTAGTTGGGAAAATTCTAGCCTCGAGAATTGCCCACAATTCCACAAATATAGCTACTGATTACCTGAGCGGTAACGTTACATCACGCTTTGTTCTAAAAAAAGTCTCAGAATCTGACATAAATCATGTAGCAACTTTTGTCCATTGTTTATGCTGATGACACCACTCTTTATGAAACCATTAACTCTCCTAATTCCATTAATCCCATCAACCAAGAGCTTGAACATGTAAACCTATGGCTCAAAATAAACAAACTATCCTTGAATGCAAGCAAGACAAGATATATTGTGTTTCACAAACCCCGTAAACGCCTCCCCACGTTAAACATAAACATAGACAATGAAAACGTTGAGAGATGCATATCTTTCAATTACCTTGGAATCCACCTCAACCAAAACCTAACTCGGAATGACCACATAAAACGCACATCTTTAAAAATAGCACGAGCAACGGGGCGCATTAACTGTCTTAAGCACTTCTTGCCTAAGAAGATTCTGCTTACTCTTTATAACTCCCTCATCCTCCCCCATCTCACCTATGGCATTCTTGCCTGGGGTGCCAAATCAAATGACATAGCCAAGTTACAAAAGAAATCAATGAGAATCATTACTGCCAGCAAATATAATGCTCACACTGAACCCCTGTTTAAGGCCCATCATCTCTTAAAAATTGAAGACACCTATAAAGTAAACCAGCTAAATTTTTACTTCAAGTGGAAAAACGGCAACCTACCAGAATACTTCAACAGCGTTAGCTGCAACACCAACCGGGACACTCATTCTTACCATACTCGCACAACTTCAACTGTATCAGCTAGAGTAAACCATGAATTCGCCAAGCATTCCCTAAGACACAGCCTGACCATCCTACTGAACCAAACTCCAAACATCATAACAGATAAAATCACTACGCATAGTTACCATGGCTTCTCTTATGTTAAAAATTACTACATCAATAAATACACAAATGTTTGTTATAATACATGTAGTACATGCTACATTTGCCGAAATCAGCAACAACTATTGTAGGGCAACTACAAGATCTTATGCCTATGTAAAACACCCTAGCTACTCTTACAATTGTTCTTCTCTTTCCTATTTGATTAGTCCTCCTAGTTCTTCTAGCTCTATCCCCGCCCTTTATTCTTTAACCGTTTTGTGTCTCACTTATATGTTTACTCTGTTTTCAGTACATTCTTTAACAATTTATATTTCTTTTGTACTTTTATAACTTTACTGTACTATGTTTGTATTATTTTTGTATTGCATTACCATCATGATAATCATTCAATTCCCACTCATTTGGTGGCATACATATGTTACATATGTCATCTTTAGATTATTTCATTAATTGAAGCAATATACCATTCCTAGGTCTGTTTGCATCTTTCCAAATCCGGTGCCATAGAATTGACTTGTCCTTAAATGGGGCGACCAACTCTGACCACCTTGCTACTGGTTTACGCCTCCGGTATAGGGGAATACACACAGAAGCAACATGTTCACAACATTCAATCACTTGGTCAAAATACTGATTAATACATTGATTATGAATGTGACAATCATTATTGTGACACAACAGGGCATCAAACGGAATATCAACAATATTTAGAGCCTCATGTAAGACCTGCTTATACGCACGTAGGTCATCTTAAATCTGTGACGGTGTTTAAGCAGCTCACCTTAAGGTCAAATCCCATGATTAGAGGTGAATGGTCTGATAGATTATCACTATCACGGACGGAAAAAAGGTCCACAACTTCTTCCTTCAGATTATCGGACACAATAAAATGATCGATGGTTGAAGATGAACCCCAATATACGTTTTCAAATGTGTGAACAACTGATGCGTTTTCGTGATCAACGCAGTTTATTAACTCTTGCTCTCTACAGAACTCACTCAGCAATCGAGAGTTGGAAGAATTTACCCGTCCAAGATCGGTGTTAAAATATCCTCCAAGAATAACATGTTCAGCTGAGCTCTAATATCCATGAGCACGTCCTCAAATGATTGTGCCATCGCAGGGCATATATACATGACATAACAAGAACATGACATTTGAATTCGATACAATGTACCTGCTACAATACGCTTAATATGAGTGTCAATTGCATTCAAATTACAATCAATATTATTATTCCACAATATAGCGCACCCTCCATAGGGTCTACCTAACAACAGTTCACTTTTAATCATACCAAGTGTACCGTGGCCACTAACATCATTCAGTTTGCCTATCAGCTCTGTAACATGATCATTTAGCAACCCGTGCTCCGGTACTAAAAGGACATCGCACACAACAAAATTTTTTTTTGCATGTAGTCAATTTTATCCTATTATATATACATATCGTTAATTGCTTATCAGAGTCCATTTTTGCTGTTATTACCGAATCCATTCCCTTTGCTTGGATAGAATTGCCTAAAGTAAACCTTAGAAGGCCAGAAATCCGGTTAAACATAAAATATACCCACCGAAAGCATAGGAAACTTTATAAAATTATTAAGAATACATATAACTTTCATAGCATAAAAATTTGGAGACGTACCAAACATGTGCTCACAGCCCGACATGCACAAAACATCAGGAAGCAAATGAACACAAAACACATAATTATACGTAACATATTATGTAATGATATCAAGCATCCTTTTGCTGATGCGAACCCGGGCTCTCTGGGCCGCAGCTCCTCCTCCTCTTCCACCTCCTCCTCCTCTTCCTCCTCCTTCTCACGCCTGTGCTTCCTTCCATCACATCTCCTCTCCTCGTCATCTCCCTTCCCTTCGTCAACACCTTCATCCTCTTCTTCCACCTGCTGGCAACTGGTTTTCCCTCCGCAGTATCGCTCCTTTTTCGCCTGCCCCCACCTCTTCTACCCTTCAACAATTATTCTTCCTCTATGACCACATCGCTCCTCTTCCTGCTGCCTCCAACCAGTTTTCCCTCCATCTCCTCTTCTCTTCTCATTTTTCTGTTCTTGTGCTCCTCTTCAAGGTCGTCATCTTCCACACCCTCCTCCTCCTCGCTGAAATATCCTCACTTGACGTCACATGTGGAGTCCTTAAAAATTGATTCGTTGGTTGGTTTCAAGAGGACGCATGGGTACAACGAATGGAAGAGGTCTTTCTCGAAAAGTTTGCGGCAAAGTTTTGACGACGCCAATCTGCAGGGAAAGAAGATATTTTTGTATTAAAGAACTCAATACTACATTTGATTCATTTTCAAATATTTGTACTTGAGTTTCCTAATTGAGCAAAGCTTTCATTAAAATTTCGAATAATCTAGACGCGAATAGAGGAGCCACGCTCACGGAATATCAGAGAACAAAATATGAGACACATAACCTCCAATTAAGTATACCTTGTAATGCGATATCTGCTATAGGTCATGACTTATGAGAGCGTAATCCGAAGGTCTAGTGGTCAGTGATTATCTCCGATGTATCCGTAGAGGAAGATGGTTGTGCGGGTAGGTGCTAGTCTTTGTATATCTGCATGATCAGCACATTGTCTAACGAGCACACGACGCCACAGCACCAGTGTCGGAGCGGCCAAATGGGTAATATGGTCAGCCAATTGCAATTCGTTCTGCGTATCAATCTCGAGCTTCCAATCGAGAGTGCTGCTGCTGTTGCAGGTGTGCCGTGGTTTTGACGCTGGAGTTTCGCTCAATTGAATCAAATAAAACTGAACTCAGCGTATTTAGACAACATCACCAGGTAGACATGTTGCGTAAAACTAGCTAATAATTTCCAGGTATGCCTGTTCATTCAACTATATATTGTACTGAATTTGATGGACACTTTGTAGACTCCTAATTATTATACAGGGTGGGCCAAAAGTAGAATATGTACTCCATGTTAAAGCTCTCAATGCCTTTCAAAGGTGGTACGTGTTTTATAATGTGTTACAAAACAAATTGCAGTGTTAAAACCACGAAGAGATAAGAGAAATAAATACTTGGTTAGTCTAACGTGTTATGCTGCTATTCCTATTACTTCTATTAATTACTTTTAATAATTAATTGAGTGCACTCATCATTCCGCAATATTTCCACTTTTGGGGACTCACAAGGCCCCGGACCATGGATAAGCTTCATTGAATGCACAATTAAGGCAACGCTCTTGTACTATTGTTTTGTTTGAGAGTGCTATTGTTGTGACAGTAGCACTAATGTTTATCTCATAAAATCAAAACAAAGCAGAGAATTTTGAAGCGCTGTACACAAGATGACACTGCTTATATTATAATGCTCGTTCAGGGGCTCATATGATTTTACTCTCTTCGCGATCACTCACCACTCGAATTTAAGTGTTTCGCCCTCATTCAAATCTAATTGTTTTTTTGTGTGTGCATAAATGAGCGCAGAATAGCATAGTCCATCCATACCAGGTAGTTAGGTAGTTATTTTTTGGAATAATTAAATTGATACATTTTAGCAAATTTTAGAGTTTTGTTTTTAACATCGAGTAGATAGACTACTTTTGGCCCACTCTGTATAATAATATTTGGTTGCAATGCCACTTTGTCAATAATCAATCATTTAATTCCCTTTAAATTAATGTGCATTTTTGCTAGAGAAGGAGGCAGCCGGTGTAACGTCAGAAATTTCCGCATGATTCAAGAATACCTTAAAAATCCCCAATCATTGGACTGAATAAGCATCATACAGGTTGAAAAAGGTACGATTGGTCTTTTGGTGGTATTATTATATCATTTACCAGATAATTAGATTTAATGTGTTGTCTTCACGAGTGACCGGTTAGGGCAACGATTATCTAGCGACAGGATGGTCCGGGCGGTCATTAATTATTAATGTGCATGCATCGCTGTTGTCGGACCATCCCATATCCATTAGTGATCACCATTTTGTCTGGATTTTAAATAAAAGGCGCTGGGGAAGGAACACGAGCAGATACCAATTTGAGTGAGACTGAGCGGGCAACTCAGTAGCAGGGATTCGAGACCCCTCTCGTGTTCGGACCCAGCCCAGTTAAGACGTGCATCATGTTGTTGGTTCATCCTTACTGACTCTGTTTCAAGAAATTCTCGGTCATGGACCAAACCTGTGAATCTGAAGAAAGCGTGAAGTACCGGGGGTACTCAAACTCTACAAGGTGCTGTTATTAGTGAAGTTTATGCATATACTCGTCATGTGACGTTAAACTCACCCACCGCATGGCTAATGAAGAGTTTAGCTTTGGGGTGTCACTTTGGAAACTCGCCAATACTCGCGTACACAGCTTTCGCGATTTTTGGGTGACAGGCCCTCTGACGTCATAGCGTTGATCACCGCTTGAGAAGATCGGGTGCAAAGGCCTCTGCATCTCCTCAAACACAAACGCCAGATCTCCTGAATCTCAGACGTCGAGCTTGCTCCGTTCTCATTTCAACTTTGAATTTTCGATCTTCTAACGTCATGCCGCCGAACGCAGTAAACAGTGGATTGGACTACTACATTCCTGGCCCATCGTAAGTTTAAGCATCAACTCAATACGTATACTAGTAGTAGTACGGCCTAATCATGCCACTATATCATACTGGTACTGTGTAGATATGCTCCAATGAATCTCTAGCTCTGGGCAGTATAAGTATACCAGTATACGATAGTTGACGTGAATGAATAATCAATTTCTGAAACTGATAACCTATAATGCTATTTCATTACGAAAAAAAAACAAGAAAAAAAAAAAAAAAAAAAAAACAAACAAACAAACAAACCCCCCCCCCCCCCAAACAAAAAACAAAACATGAAGTATATATACGTTAAATATACATACGCTATCCGCTATTTTTTGTTTTGTTTTGTTTGTTTTGTCGAAATATGATTGGTATCTGAATTTTTGAATGATACATATCGGAATCTCTTACTTTGGAATCGCACAAGGTAATTGCAACAGACTTATTCTAATAATTCAGCTAGAAGATATCACCAAGATTCATCTAAAGATATCAAAACATCACTCAATATGGCTCCGTGCGTGGAGAAGATGCCTGAGAAGATTGCTTCACCTCCCACGTGCCACTCATTGCCACCTGCTGCCCCCTCTTGTGCATGACTTTTACCCTGATTACCAGATTCACCGGAGGTCAATGCATTTTATTTCAGCATACTCCACTTCGGAGAACGCTATTGTCCAGCGTTGTTTTAAAGAAATCCTCCTAGGCAACAGGTCTGCAGTGAGTGACTCGTTAACGATCATCATGTGCCAAGTACAATCTCGATGGAAAGAACCTGCCCACCTCTCTCAAGAAACCGATTGCTCAGCCTAATCAAACAGCAGCAGTTTTGCGTGATTTTATGCTACTCAGAGAAAAAGAGATTGGAAATTTTAATTTAAGCTGTGTTATCGAGCATCTGGCCACATGTTAACTTCTTAACTTGTCAACTCTTTTATCATCATTCAATTTTGATATACATATAAACATTATGTGTTTATTTCATTTTTTCATTATTAATGTGAGCAGCATTTTATGCCAATTATTGCTCAGCAGCTAAAGTGGGTCTGTGTGTCCCTTGTACGCTGTTGACCCCATGTGCATGCGTTGAGGGCTACCAGGCGCCGTCCTCGTTCATGCACAGGATCTGTCAACACTTAGGCCTCATAGACTTGCGACCCCTGCAATCGGATAAAATCTAATGCTTTAAATTATGTTGCCATTTGGTGTTGTGAGTTTTTGGCCCAGGGGCAGGATCCCGCCATAGGTTTTCTCACATGCTTAACACCCTGCAATATATTTCTTTCTTTCTTTCTTTCTTTCTTTCTTTCTTTCTTTCTTTCTTTCTTTCTTTCTTTCTTTCTTTCTTTCTTTCTTTCTTTCTTTCTTTCTTTCTTTCTTTCTTTCTTTCTTTCTTTCTTTCTTTCTTTCTTTCTTTCTTTCTTTCTTTCTTTCTTTCTTTCTTTCTTTCTTTCTTTCTTTCTTTCTTTCTTTCTTTCTTTCTTTCTTTCTTTCTTTCTTTCTTTCTTTCTTTCTTTCTTTCTTTCTTTCTTTCTTTTTTTCTTTCTTTCTATGTCATATTGCATGTATATGTGAAATAAATAGTATATTATTACAACGTTCTTATTCTTCCACACGTGATAATAATGTGTTAGAAATACTATGAAATACTATGCGCGGATGAATAGCCTGGGGTTTATTCTTCCGGGCGCAGACATAGACAATCCTAGATGAGAACTAATAGCTTAAACCAATTAACACAGCCTTTGCATTACACCTGAAACCCATTTTTTTTATTATGGTGGGTTCGAAGTACTAACAAGAGACAGCTGATCAGAAGACCTGAAGAATTTATGCACCTATGTACTATAAATTGACCCTGACAAGACTCGACAAGAGCGATCATAAAATGTGATAATAGAATTGACACACTAGATGTATACTTTTAAAAAGGAACATGAATGGCACGGATTCTATTCTGTCGTTATATGGCGGCAGGGCAAGTTCCGAATTGAATTCTGTTGTTATTCCACATAACAATAATGAATGAAAATATCAAAAGAACATCGAGATTCAGGTCAGTATATGCATACTGATATCCAGGCATGTAGAGTGTTTGCTTTTCACTCTAGTCAAACTAGGATGGTGTGCAACATTCGGGAGATATGGTCAGTGATGAGAGTGGTATGTTCTCACTGTCCTCTCGCGATTTCTCGTGAATCGCTTCCAGTCTAAGTCACTATATAGAGTGGCTGAGCATTCATCAAGTGTAAACCTAGCTTTGTGGGCATACGTAATAATAATATATTATTACGGAATAATAAATATTATTTATTATTTAGGGCCAACAGAAACTAATATGCTGGCTAATAATGCATGCATTTTAAGAACATGTAGTTTCGGAAATTAAATTAATTAGTTAGGAAACTTTCTCGCTGTCAAGATCAAGTTTATCTAATATAATATTACGATTAAGCCTGATCTCTGAAGTGGTTTGACAAGTTTAAATCTAAGCCTGCTTCCAATGTGCAATATGCATTTCTCTACACTTGATCATTCTTTTATGATCACTCATGTCCTTATCACGGTGGGTTCTGATATCTTCACTGAGTCATAATTTACTTAAACAAAAGTTGTTTAACTTCCTGGTTGCTTATGGTTTATATAGGTAAACTCGAGGGTTAATCAGCATTCGAGATTTGAAGCAAAATGTCTAAATGCTTCTTAGCTTTGCTTTTGGTCATTTGGATCGGAGTCTCATCAGGGGATGTGGACACAGGGATAAGTGAGTTCGTTAATTTGGAAACCTCATAATGATCTTTATTATAACACATATTTTATAACATATTATATAACATATTATAACACCTATGTTAGACCGTTGAAATATTCGAATATTAGATTATGATTTGTCACCCGAGCCGGTTCTAAGTCTCTCCTTTTTTTCCTTTTCTTCTTTTTTTCCTTTATTTTATTTTATTTTATTTTATTTTATTTTTTATTTTTTTTCTGTGGTTCCTTGTTCCTTGATGCTTAGATTTGAACAGGGAATCAACGCGATATGTTTCTTTATGACTGCTCATTCTCATTTAAGGTCAAAATGAGGTGGAATACCTTTTGAATAACGCTTCTCAAGAAGAGAACCTTGAACAATTGCTCCAGACGAAGAAACACTGCGTCGATTCAATGTGCTCCTTCTGCACTGAGAAATTAAAACCGCTCGCTCCACGTAAGTATGCCATCTGGTGTTATAACTCCATCTTTTTTCACCGATAATTTGCTATATAATGTTATCAAATGGCTTAATAATAATAATATATTTATATTCCTGTACCTTCGATGCCGGGAAAAACTGTACACAAAACATGTCGTTGGTGATATGATCAACGCTTTACATGTAATAGATAATCGTCTGCTAAAAAGAAGTATTGATAGAGGACAGAGAAATCCACACTTGGGAAAAATCCGGCCAGCAGGCTATTTTATTAAAATATGAAATAAAAGTTAGAGGTGGGGGGGTAAATTGCAACTCGCCCTGAATGCAAATCGCTGGCACCCCCACACCTTATGGATCGCCACATGCTGGGATGGTGCACAGGACAGCCCCACGGTGCCACGAAAGAACTTTTCATAATGCTAGTAGCAATATGCTGTAGCGTGAGGTCCCCGGAGTGCTTTTGGGAAGGCCAAGGAACAATTTTCAATCGCGTTTGCTGTATTCTCGATGGCTGCATTGGTGAAATTGACGCGACCAGGGATATCCATATCCGGGGTGGATCTGTCCGACGATGACTCGCACATAATCTGAACTGCCTACTGCATATTTTGCCAGACGTATCTTGGGCCAAACGAATCTGCACGTGTTAGGTCGTTCGTGCCAATGTTCAGATAAATGAAGCGTATAGATGAGAAACGCTGATGGCTTTTGTTGGCAGCTTCAATGCACATTTTTCTGGCTTCTGGCCTGCACATCCGCATCGCCAGAACCAATAGGCAATGTAAATCATTGCCGCTAACTTCGAAATCTGTCATCGAATTGCGCAGATAGCGATCCAAGCGCCAATCATAGGAGTTTCCAACAACGGCGACAGACATTATAAAGGAACGTAAAATTTTAATGTGGCTAAAATGGAGGAAATTGTACTGGATTTACCAAGTGGATGAAAGCAGTCAACGCGCACCAAAATGATAAGATTATCGAGTACAAAAATGGAGATTAGAAAGTTAAACAATCGCTAGGGGGCTAAGCATAAAATTAATCATGTACATCTAACACAGACCTTTCGATTGTGGGATCAGTTGCGCAATAAATTCATGAAAACAGAGACGACATATTAAGGAGGAGTCGCCTGCGAGGCCCCTCCCCTTTTTTGCTGTGGGGGGCGAGTATCGAGCTAATATTGCCGGAATATTGCCTTCGTTGGACATGCACATAAGTTTCCTTTCGCTAACGAAAGAGATTAATAATACCGTTGCATATATAATCAGGATGTTGTATCCCAAATGAATATTGCACACAGTGCATGAACAAATAAGTGAAATAACCAAGCATGGTTCGGACTGCACTATTCCTTTCTGTTTCATTTCAGTTTGCTTCGTTTTGGCTTTAAAATCCGGTACCTCAATAGAGATTATCATTACAGCCAAGGGACGAAAATTCTTCTCCTCGACTTTCCCAAGTATGTATATGTGCAGTTGAATTAGCGACATTACAAATATTGTATTTTTTTGTTACTGTTAGTTATGAATACCATTATAATATAATTGAATATAATATAATAGTTTTCATAATTCGATTATGCTTCCCATCACCATTAATTGTCGAAAATGGTCATATTTTGAGTTCACCAATGTTGAAGATGTCATTTACTCATGGTTCAAATATCAGTACTAAATTTTCCAAGAATGAGAACGATTCAAAGTGATCAAGAAAAATAGGCGCAGCAAAGATACGACCCCACAAGACCTGCCGCTCTGCAGATATATCCCTGTACATATGCTGATTGAACTATACAATTAATGGCTCCTGGCATTCAGAATTCTTGAGACTCAATGATGGCACTTTAAAATAGGGACCTAATTATCTTGTTTCATTAAGTCTGTAATCTCTAATAGCATACATTATGCACGAGGGCCTATACTCCATCTGGTGCCTGCCATGTTTGGCCCCTTTACACTTAAAACTTTCAAAAATTATTTACGACCACGGACATTACTTTTGAATCTAATCATTCTGTCCTAATCTTTTTCAGTGAGCAAAATTCCGGATGTCTGTGTCCCCGTTTCAAAGTCAGCTAAATTCTGCTTCAAGATGTCCGAGTTGTCCCTCAAGAACCGCGTGTTTCAAGGGTGTATTCACGTGGAGCTGAAAGTCCTCAACATGCCAGCAATCGGCGTTGATCTCGGCTGTTTTTCAATTCCACTTAAACGCAATTCATATTTAACTTTTCCCCATTTGTAGATAATGATTATTGTCACAAGAAATTTTTTATAACTTTGGTCTCATTGTCATAGGGTTGATAAAAATATCAACTAAATGAATAAAGGAATTACAGTAAAGGCTCGTTACAACACACTCATTACACTGACAAATTCACTTATCGACAGCTTTTTGGTCGAAACCGATCTGCCACAATGTTAAAAGCCTGATATACTGACAAAATTCACTGTTCCGACACTGACAGGCAAAACGCCAAACAAACGTGTTTTTAACATTGAAATCTAGCTCATTACAACGACAGGCCATCGCCTTGAGGTCGCTCATGTTCAATGACACGCGACTGTCTCCGATGTTTACTGACCCACGACGCACGACTCACATGAATTAAAGTTCTGATGTTGTCGGCATGTTATTGTTGCAATGTTTGCTTAAGCCTTTGTATATCTTACTGTATATCTTTGATAAAGATACACTATTTTTGTGTTCACATACATGTAATATAAAACGTGATGGGGGATTGGGGATGTGATCACAACCTTCCCGGATTAGATTTTCTGAAACTGTTTCTTGATCTGAGGCTGCACACAATCCTATTTATCATAATTTATGCATACATGTATCTTTTGCCTGTAAATTGATATCAGTAATTAATACTCTGTAATAATAAAAGATGGACTCACTTGTGGCTTCAAAACCCTCATACATGAGCGGTATTCATGAATATTCTCAGGCTCAATTTATTCCCTATAAGACCATATTCTTGAAGTAAATTCTAAATATTGGGTTTTAACTCTAATAATTAATTAACTATGAAAAGTCCTTCTCATGACTTGTACAACTCCATACGTCAATTTGATTAAGTATCAACAAGAACCACTTATTATCGGATAAAATTCAAACATCGAAATAAACAATTAAAGTCTATCGAGTCGAGTGACGCTTCGGCTTTGAGTGCATCATTTTGAATTTTTTTTTTTTTTTTTTTTTTTTTTTTTTTTTTTTAATTCATGAATAAAACACATAAATGTGAAGGAGGCAAAGCCTATTAAAACACATTCAACAAGTACATACAATTTTGTGTAACAAGTCAGACATGATAAATATTTCCATGGCAACGGCAAATAGAGGTTAAAAAACAATGGTTAATTAGAAAGTTTGCGCTGATGAAATTCACTCAGTTTTGTTTTAAAACGAGGTGAGTTATACAATTTCCGTATTTCAACAGGTAAAATATTCCACAATTGAGGCAGGCGATTGGAATAGAATGCTTTAAAATGTTCGGTTCTTGAAAATGCTTCATTAAAAATCAAACCATTATGAGAACGACGGAGATTTGAATGACTAGAGTTTACCTTCAATTTGACACAATCGCTAAAATCAACATTAATAAGACCATTCATATATTTCATTTCATTTCATTTATTACATTTAAAACGCATTTTCAGCAATATCAAAGAACATTCAAATGCGCTATATTTACATATAAACATTATGTCAGAAATCTCACTACGGTAAGAAAGAGGTAAAAGTTCCAATGTAATGCACCTCTGCTGATAAGATTCATCGTTATATAAAATATATCTTGTCATTCGACGCTGTACAGACTCAAGAAGTAATATACCTTTCTTTAAATACGATGACCAAATCAGTGAAGCATATTCTAATAATATTCTAATTACGCAGTTGGATATCCTTAAAACGATAAAACGATAATTAAATTTCCAGTATCAATGAATAGTAACATAAGATGTAGTATCCTTCTAGAACAATGCCAATTTCCACCAACATCGATTTAATTCGCCAGTATAGCAAACAAAGGCTAGAATAAATGACCTTTAACCTGTCGAATAGATGCAATCATGGACCGTTTAACATGGATAACTGCGGACAAAAAATGTAGAAAGCGCACATCTGATCTTATCCTGTTTTTAACACATGTATTTTAAGCACATCGAAACATTTAACATACTTTTGCGCTTTAAAAGAAATTAATAAAGAATAAAAATAAATTATTTGCATATAGGCAATAATTGAACTATTCTCACAGCAGATCATCATAACGTCTAATAGGCGATTGCATTATGAAATTGCATTTTGAGATCTTAACCTTGAATGGCGAGAGTGATCTACTCGCTATTTATTTATTTATACGCGCTATCTATGCACGGATTAATCACTCAAATACAGAAGGCTGATTGGCTGGCAGACTCACTATGTGGTATATAACATAATTTAAAGAGTTGATTTTGCCACACACACAAAAAGTTAAAAATTAACCAATATATAAGTTATTCGATATTTATATGTTCATATTATATTTTTTTTCCTCTTCATTTAATTACTGTAATGTTACTGTTACGAAATAAATGATATATATATATATATATAATTTTAGAGTTTCTTTTAACACATTCACCGCCAAAGACGGTGATCGTCGTCTTTTCACGCCTAACGTTTGAACGCCAATTAAAGACGAGATTCTCGTCTTTTGCAGTTAAAGCCAATTAAAGGCGCATACAAGAACCACTTTTGCGTCATCTCCCTAATTTTGGTAGATTTTTACGTTGACAATGGCCTGTTTTTCAAGCTAAGTGTAAAAATGTTTTATTCAATCTTCAAACAACCCCACTGTTTTGCTGCTAAACAAGTAAAAACACCCGACTCACTTTTACTCGACTCCAATAAATAAATAACTCAACCAACGCTTGTGCTTATTCATTTCACTCGGCGTCCATCACTTATTTCGATAAAACATGACCTCATATTGGTAAAATAAAGATGATAATATTAGAAAAGCATTTGTTAATTCAAGTAAAGTTAGTAAAGTTACTGATGTGATGGATTTAGACCCTGAAGAATCTCATTTTGTTGTAACAAACTGCGTGCATAGAAGCCAATAAATAAATGGCCATGTCTACATACAGTGCCAATACCATACATATACAGTATGTCCTTATATACATAGACCTCGTAACAGTTAGACCACGCATGGCCCTCGAAACCCCGGCACGCAATCAAGCGTATCGGTAAAGCGGCGGAAAAGTGGTGCAGAGGCATTTCGATCCGCCGTTGAAGCAGGGCTTGACTTAAAGTTCTTTCATATACAAGTCGATTTTTTTTTTTGGTTCCAAATGCTTTGCATATTGATTTGATCATGAAGTCTCAAAAGCAGGGAAGAGTGTTGATTGGAAGTGCACTTGGTTGAGGTATATTCAAAGGAATTTTCAATGCAGAAGAAAAGTACAAGTTTGATACCTTTTGTATGTTGGGATGGTGTTTACTATGAAGGATTGTCTTTATTTAGAGATTATTCTTATATTTAAAAATTGCATGTTTTTTGTCAGACATAAGAGCTAATCAAAATTATTATGATTATAATAATTTTGCTGGTCCATTTCAAGTGTGTAGATGACATAGGATGTCGGATATGGTTGGACAAGAGAGAATCTGTATTTAGCAGTGCTTGGAGTTTGGACTTCTATTCGCGAGCAGAGGCATGTCTACCCAGTAAGGGTTTCTCACAACAGAGCTCCAAGCCATTGGGTTGTGATTTGTAACCTCAGCTCAGGCCAACAAAAGGGTCAAGACGACAGGACAAAAGGTCACATGATCAGTCCGGACAACATAACAGTCGCAGACATATAACAACAAAGTACACGAACTCAACTGAGTAATGCAAGGTCTTTATGTCACTGTGAGACAATTGTTGAGACATATTGCCATCATGTGGTGTGTATGATATCTCCTCCAGAGAGGTGTTAGATGTCTTCTTACTCAAGATTTTATGGAAGGTCAAGGACAGCTGCTCTATAACGAATAATTTCTATAATCACTGTGCCAATCATACAATACCTTTTTTTTTCCTTTTTAGCTAAACTGTTGTTTTGCAAATGGAATATGTGTAAGAATTTGCTCTAAAACGTGCTCGAGGCATATCATTTTGGCAAAATTTGATCCCCAGGTGAAGTTTGGATTCATCACATATGCTTCTCCCAGGGCATTTTACTTACTGTAGCGTAGTTTATCTTTGATAACTCTCCGCAGGGCAATGGACAGCCTTTGAATTTCAAAGCTATGTCGTTTTCATTCATCAGCTTTCAACGCCGATTCACTGGCGCCGCTAGAGGAGCGAAGAAAGTACACGTATAACATTTTCTTTTCAAAACAAAGCTCAGTGTCTCGGAAGTTGGTGCTTTATTGGTGATAAATCCATAGGCTTCATTGCAAACGACCAGATTGCCATGTCGTAACTTCAAACAAAAGCGCAATGACTTCGTCTATTCAACTAATTATTAAGGGCAAAATTATCAATGCCGATCAAAGTATGTCAGAGGCTTTCCTCCAATGAATCGGTTATCTGTTTCCTGCCAATTGCGTTGGGGTGAGTGAGTGAGTGATTGGGGTTTTACGGCTCCACCCAACCCGTTCGGGTGATACGGGCGCCAGAACAGAAGGCCCGGGACCGGGGTTTCCCCCTACTCTTATCGATAAATCCCAAGGGTTCTTTATTATCTGCATACCACCATAGACAGTAGTACACAGCGCCCCGCCTTGTTACGCAGTTGGGCAGCACTGCAGAGTCACCGAAGAATTACAATTGTAATTCACAATCATAACGCCCGTGGCCTGATCGGGTCTCGAACCCGGGACGTCGACCCCCACGGTCGTCATAGGATTGTAGTCAGCGGTTTAATCCACTGCGCTACCCGGTGCCCCTGCCAATTGCGTTGGTGTTGTTCAGCATACTCTCATGATAATTATTGAGTCGTTTGATAAAGTTCTTCTGTTTTGTATAATTACTTGAACACAATAACACCTCAAATAATATTGATCAAACCGACAAGAAATCGGCAACGTTATTCAAAGATTAGATTCTACAACTTTATAAAGTTGCCATGAATTCTCATGGTCCGCTTGAATATAAAAAATACAGTCTATTGAAACGATTTGTTACGCATGAACTGCTCAATAAGTCTTTAGAAACTGCCTGAAAACAACATTTCCAGAAATGACCCAGATTAATAAAATCTATTTAGATGCATTGTTGCCGGATATATGAATAGCTCTTTAATTTCATGAGACTTGAGTGTGAGAGTTGAGCTGAATAACTCGCGATATTTCGCGATATTTCGCGATACTTCGTATTTATTTCCTGTGACTCAACGATCTAACCCAGCTGGATAACATGTAAAAATTCCTGTTGCAAATCACTCAACAATCTAACGCATCCGGATGACTTAATCCATCCGCGAGGCCAAAATTACAATTGAATACTTTATCTATATCTTCTCATATCTCTGCTTATATAGGTCACTGGCGTGCGGCTGTAAAATATGACAGTCATTTTCTCTGATTTCCCGATCATCGATCAGAGAATGTCACGGTGTGCAGGACTCACGGGAAGCGTGCTACCATTCTGACCTCATGGTTTATTCCACTGTTCAATAGTCACTTCGAATAAAATACTGCCTTGCATATCTGATTGTGCGACAGAGAGAATAATGCAAACATGACACATTCAGCCTCATGATTGCTACATCAGGCCCTGTACACAACTCTGCATTATTGACACACACACACAAAGGGAAGGTTTTACTCAGATCAATTGACAAATGCATCGAAATGGAATATATATTACTGGTCACATTTGGAACAGGGACCATTAAAAAAGGTGCGAGGCATGGATATGAAGGGATTGCATGTGATGGCGTTGCTTCTGGCGGTAGTATGTGGCAAGAACAAGTAAGTGGAGATGATTCCAAGAAATCAATTGGCATGAACCGATCAAATTTGCGTCCATAAATGTTTGAGCAATCGCTCTGACATAACTTTGTTTTGACCCTGATCTGATTGCACGACTGTAGAGGTTAAAGCTTTTGGTAGCTTAGCTAAAACTTTTGGTTTAACCTGCGCTGAGCGGCGAATACGATTTCGTGAACCAAGATAAGCGAGAAACTCCTTTGCTAATTGTCATGGTTCGAACTATAAAAAGCACTTTTTCATTATGGTGTAGGGTCCTATAATCTGTGGGAATACGGATATTGTGTGGCTATTTGTAGAGATCTTTTATATTCATTATTCACTCCATTATTGTATTATTATAAATTTATAATGGAATCTTGAAGCAAAGGCTCTAATTCTATAATCATCTGACTCCATTCTCCTTTTTATGAGTCACTGGCATATATCATGATTATGCGCAAGATTCACGAATTTTAGGGTGCCTAGATTTATTTTTATTTCAAGGATTAATAATTAATTCAGTAATTAAATTCATATATAGGAAATGCATAAAAACTTATCAAATAATTGAATATTTTTCTATTGTGGGTAATTGTAGAATTATGGTATATGGCGCACGCTGAGTTTCAATCCCGTTTAGATGTTCATGAAATCCCTTGTTTGACTCAGCTGACCTACGTCCATGGAATCGGCCCCTTCCGTGTATTTTGGCATTCTCCTTTTGTTTTCCATAAAAGCACCCACGAGAGACGCCTCATTGCCGATTTGCTGAGTCAGCGGACTGAAGCCCTCGGACCCAACATTCGCTACACTCGACCAATGAAGACAGAAGGTCCAGTCAACCTGAAAGTGACCATTCGCTTCCAGAAGCTTGTTGAGCTAGACGCTGCTTCGGATGTTTTGACCGCCAAGCTTTGGATATATCTGGTCAGTTGATTTATAGCCATATATAACAGTAGATCTCAATATTGATACATACGTATATAGATCTGGCAGGAGCAGTATTTGTACAGCACATATACCCAAAAAATACCTCCAAGAAAAGGGGTTTCAATAGGTTTCAAAATGAAAGGTTATGGAGCAAAATAAAAGTTTCACAAATTTGCCAAACACACAAATATCAAAAGGATTATTTCACCCGGACGCTACCTAAAACCGTAGAATTAAAAAAAAAAAAAAAAAAAAAAAAAAAAATAAATTCTAACGTGCAAGTAAATGATGTTATTTTATCATCTCTATTAATCGACATCATCCTATTTTACTTGTAGATATTAAATCTTCTATGAAGCATGCATATAAAGCACAGAAAAATAAAATGAAGCAAACAAAAATAAACAAAACATAAGGAATTAAGGATATTAATGGACACGCTGTCAATAAACATATATACATGGACCCTTTCTTACACACAACATGCACCCCAAAATCCTCGATTCGAGCTACCCTTACTCTCACTATATTACATAACATTGGTCATTAAAATAACCCTGGATGCGTTACAGGAATGGGCGGATCATTTCATGACATGGAATCCAGAGGACTACGGCAACATCACAAGCGCCGTCTGGTTGGCGATGGACGATGTTTGGATGCCCGATTTTGCCATCTACGATTCGTATGTCATTTCTTTTGCAATCTATAACTCCTATATATCTATCTATAACGAATCTATAACTGAGGGATGAATTCCGAGCAGATAATACAGGAAAAGTTTATGGTCAGCGATTCTGTCACGTTCGAGGCGTAGCCGAGTGAAACTATGCAGCTACAGAACCACGAGAACATCCTATCTGATCATATAATTCTACTTTTGAGTGATTTAATGAATTTATACGACGAAAATTACCTTCTAACTTAATCAAAGCCATGAGATCTAGATGACAAATCCATCATGTTTACGTGTCTAATGTTACCCATTTTTGTGTACAAAATTCGATTATTTTCGAGAAAATGATACAAATTGGATTCTTGTAATATAGGTGAATTACTGATAATGTCGGTTGAAACTTCATAGACAAAAACTCGACCAAATGGATCTATAACTTGCCCTTATCCTGGTATTTGTATCTCTATCTGGTCAATTTCATCTTCTTTCGTTTTACCCGTCTAGACTGAGCAGTCGCAGCATCGAGAACCACCATCACGGTCTCTACATCAAATATGATGGCACAGTGGTGTTTGTGCCAGTTGTGGTGGCTAGTATACCGTGTTATGGAGACATCAGCACCTTCCCTTACGACATCCACCGATGCACGATATCTCTTGGTTCTTGGCTCTACCCGTCCAGTGAGATCAACCTCACATCAGGCGCGGATGATGAGTCATTCATGAAGTTCTACCATCCTAACCAGCAGTGGTCGCTCCGCCTGGACAGCCACGGCATGGAGTCCATACTGGACGACTGCTGCAGCGAAGATGACTATCGAACGGTCAAGTACCACGTGGTGATCGAGCGGAACGCTTCCTTCTTCTTCTTTGCTTTGATCTTCCCCGGATGCCTCCTGAATCTCATCGTCACCGTTATGTTTATTTTGCCTCCAGAATTCCAAGACAAAGTCAACATAGGTTACAAAGAGGCTTTGAGGGAATGCGTTATGATTGTGATGCGTTATGTTTTCAGGAGTGAGCATATTTCTTAGTCACATTGTTCTGATCATGGTTTTAGTGGAAGTGACCCCATCAAATGGTCAATCTCTCCCGGTCATTGGTCAATTCTACTGTGCCAACACATGCATGGCTGTTGTGTCCATCTTGGCCAGTGTTGTCACTTACAACATGCAAGCTCGTACTTCGCAAGTGGGCGAGTCCTCAAAGGTTTGTGATAAAATTCATTTAAATTAATTCAATTAAAAGAATGCACGTGTTTATGAATATGACCCATTATTATAAGAGCGAGTTCACAATTAGTTTGGATCTCTGCAGGATAATCAGGTGCTAAGCATTATATATTTAAGGAATCTGAACTGATTTGTGAATACATAAATATCCTATTGAAAGCTGTTGGAAGATTGAGAAATATCTGACCACTGAAACGAATGGAATATATTGAGTAATAAAGAGCGGAGATCAAAATAATGAATGACGCAATGACTGAAATGAATCACAATTGAGTTACATGTAATTAAAAAAAAAAAAAAAAAAAAAAAAAAAAAAAATATATATAGCATGTTTTAATTCCTTGCAGAAGTTTCTCGTCAGATCGGCGCGAACGTTGGGGCTGAGGCAAATACAAAGATGCCCAACAACTGGACCCGAATTCGACGCTTCTCGGTTGACCAACGACTTCTGGCACCTGATGGCCAGAGTTGTCGACAGAATTCTACTTTTGATCTACACTGTTACTATGGTTACATGTTCTCTGATGATTCTGTTCCAATTAGGACGCTGAATGTTATTTGTTATAAGTCAAGTGTCAGGTTGAATATACAAATCAGATCTGTCCAGATATGACATTACTCATTCAATTATGTTTACATGTACAGTTTTCTGAAGGGTCTAATTTATCACGGGTGCGAAAAATCCCGAGGTCATAAACTACTCATAAAACACAAGAGAAATACTTGTGAAGATACCATGATTAATTAATTAATCAATAATTACACCAATTGATGATAACATCAAGTTGTATCGGATTAATTTCGCCTGTGAATGCATGAACTTTAGATAGTCGCTGTCGCTTCGACCGTTTGGGCCATATGCACAGCTGGGTGCAGGGCGGGCCAGGTGTCACTCTTGACCACCCACCCCTTCCCCCACTCCATTATTCTGAATTCATGTCATTCAAAGATCAATAAATGTCATTAATCTAGTACAGCACAATCGTACTTGCATGCAGCATGGAAATATCTAAGCACATGCATATGAATCACGAATGGTTTTAATAAAAATAGAAAATAATTACAAATACAATACAAATACGAATGTGTGGAGAACACGGAGTCAGATGAATGTCATCAGTATTTCTCCCGACTCAGAAATTCAAAAGTTTGCTGCACCCATTCTCTGCCGTCTTTGCCACTCTGCCGCGATTGAACAAATAGTTCAGTTTCTCCAAAGAAAATTCTGATTTGCACCGAACGATTGAGTCCGCGTCCCTCCAAAGGAGTTTGCCACGAACCAACAGGTTTCACTCCATCTTCATCAACATACTTCACATCATAATTATCGGAACAGAACAGGAAATGACCCATTGCTGTCTGATCCGCAGTGATAGCATGACCCACTAATTCTTTGACCTGACCTACATTGATGACCTGACCCCTTTTCACGTAGCAGTCCATAACTCCTGTTTGGAATTCACGAGTCCCGTATAACTTAACACGCTGCTTGTTTGCCCCATGCAAAAGACGATCATATGGAACATCGACGGCTTCTCCGTACGTCATACGGGCAATACGACTGGTAATGACTTTTGGGTTGTGGCCAAAGGCAACTGCTCCCTTTAGTACACAAAGACTGGCGTCGTCTGGTATGAGCACTTTTACTTTATCCCCGAACGCTTCTCTGATAGCAGACTGCAAAATGGGACTTTCACTGAAACCACCGACCATCAGGATCTGCGAAACATTTTTCAACTGTGGTGACTGCATTAGTTTGGTCATGTGATCCACGATGCTCTGTACGGATTTCCTGAAGATCTTCTGTATGATTTCGTGGTTGATAACAAGAATCCCAGCGTTGCATCGAACTCCGTGGATTCGTTGTTGATTCACGATGTCCGTAAATTTCTTGCCTGTTGCCTCAAAGATGATTTCATGCATTGAGTACGGTATTTCAAGGTTCATTTTATCATTGCTATCATTTTTGATACCCCTTTTCTTGTGATCAAAAGAACACATCAGTTGTAACCACCCGACTGGACTCTCTTTCTTGAACGTAGTGACCGCAGCATCGCCTATGACCTTCTTCAAGAATTGAACAAAAGCATCGTCTACCTTCGTACCACCCAAATCACTTCCTGTCGCTTGGTAAGTCTGTTTCAAAGTTTTGTTGGTTTCTATTTTGTACGAAGTGGTATCAAGGGTCCCTCCTGAAAGTAAAGCAAAGTTCGTCAAGGCAAAGGCATTATCCAATGCATGAACAAGACATCAAATTGTCTTTATAGTGTAATTGTTTACATTTTAGTATTTTAACCCCATTTTAGGGTGGGGGTTTTTCCTCGTATTTTTCTCTTCTCCTTTCTTTGTAGGCAGCCTGGGGACGACTATAATTATATTCCTAGAATGCCTGAAGCTCAGAAGTTTTCCTCAATTCCCGTTTCCATTATTCAAGCTATTGGCATATGTCACCATAATTATAAAATTGTGAGGCGCTTTCATAACATTGCTTGCAAAATGTGTAACACAAAGATCCCAAAGGCCTGCGGATTTAATGCTTTGCAGCTAAACAAGAATTTTAAATTTAAATTTTGTTTAGGGGGTTTTACTCATGTATAGAAGAGTTACTGTTGGGAGATTTCAACCAAAACCACATAGATTATCACAAGATAACACTAAACCAACCTCCACAATCCATAACCAGATACTCTGCACCAACTCCCAATGCCTGGCTTTTACTCCTGGGAGTCGTCGAAGTCTGGACAAACTGATCCATGTCTTTTGATGCGCAATACAATCCTGCAACTTCAGGCTCCAATGCAATGATCAGTTGCTTTGGTCGAGATCGGCTCCCTACTCCAGCCTTTTGAGAAAAGTCACACACAAAAAAGTTGCAACTTGATTACCTAATACGGAATTGGATTCATGCGAACCTCGTACGCAGCTTCTCGGGTGAATTGTTTTGCGGCATCTGACCAGATGGCAGGGACAGTGATCACCCAACGAATCTTGCTCGGATCAACATGTCTGGAAAGAGTTGTGCACCAAATATATATGTTGAGTTTTGTTCTGCCGAGGCAAAGACGACCGTGTGACCTGCATCATGTAATGCTTCTTCGGGTTAGCTTACATAGACAAGCATATAAAACCAGCATTACTAATATTGTCAACCCATACTCTATCTTTTGAACCCATGCTTTAGTCTTCTAACTGCTGACTTTACTGTGTGTTTACGTCATTCTCTGATTAGTACCACGGAAGAAAAAACTACTTTTCAACCATATGTCTCAAGTTCTTGGATTACATAGCAAGTGTCACCGTTTTCATGCATCCCAGCGATAAGTCTATTTTGTACTTGAGACAACTGAAATGGGATATGCACAGTGAAAGATGTTAAACATTATTATTTGTGTGTCTGTAAAACGTAAGTAAAGTTTATTAAGCAAATTGGAACAATACGCTCTTAGAATTATAGTTTTTTTTGTGCTCATCATGCAGCTAAATTTATTCGGTTAGAGGAGGATAGAAAAGTTTGATTTATTTTCTCCGGAGAGGATGCTTAGAGTACAGTGACTACTCTCTGTATGCCTTGAGGTTACATGAAATCAGACGTCTCATTGACTGCTAAATATAACCAAGTTGACATCAAAAACTATTTCTTTCGAAACCTCAGACGATTCACGCATTGCAGCTGATGTCATGTTTGCACAGTTAATAGACCTAATCAGCTGAGTTGAGCACTGATAAATATAATGATTAACTGGCGCATACTACAATACATAGATTGATACTCTGCTTATTATTATTTAGTGATAACTGATAACTAAGTTCTTGCTCTCAATATTGTAGCCGAGGTAACCATGGATAGAAATACTTCTCATGTAATATACAAGATACGCCGATGAGAAAATACGTTATTGGCGCTATTAGTTATTACGTTATTGGAAAAAAAAATGTAATTCCTACTTTCTCCATAAAATTTTGTAATAATGTGATTTATAAAATGCACTAAAGACGAAATCAGGCCCACTTAATTTGGTTGAAAAATTATTCATCTGTTAATAATTATTCCGAGCGATTTTAGCGCGTAAAATCTAAATTTAATTCTAACACCTAGTTAATCGGATATAATATCACAGGCGCGAGCGGTTAGTGTTAATGGTATTCAATGTCCATGGTGTAGTTAGCATTATACTTTGTGTTTTTCATGATCATGATAATTGTATACACAATGCGATACATTTTCCTAAAGATAATAAATTATAGATATTATTAATTAATTATATTTATTTCGCTGCTTCATCTGATAAATGAAAGAACATGTTTCTAAAAATTAATATCGTTAATCGATCTGGTTCTCTCAAGTTTTCTAATTGACAACCACAACAATTTGACCGTATACGAAATGGACCCTTTTCAAAAGCGCTGTCATATTTGGTATATTATAAGAGGCTATAGTTTCCATATAATTATATTATTTTGTAATAACAACTAATCAGGCATAAAATTGGCCTTTCACCTTAAAATGAAAGCGCTTACCTTGAACTACTCCTGGCCATCGATTCGCGCAAGTGATCTTTGAGGTACTTGATTGTCATGGTAAATATTTTGATCAATGGGAGATCCCTTCCATCGATCGCTCGTGTTTTGCTTACACGGCTTAGCTCCTTAAACACAAGTAATATTTAGAACATAAAAACACAGTTAAAATTGCAAATGAAGGAAAGAATTGCGTATACAAAGCTTTGTTGATTGACCATTTAGGTCGTATGCCTTCTAAATTCATACCATAGACTCACCTCTCCATGCATGAGTTGCATTTTGAATCTTTCGTGTAGCGAGTACAACCTAGCGTCCTCGGGTTCCATGCTTTTATACATCTCCTGTGCTTCGTACCCAAATGCCACGAATTTTCCATCTTTATCGACCAAGACGGAAGTGGGGGCTTTCAGATTAACGACTCCTAAATTTGCTCCCCAATCCTTGCATCCACGTATATCCTTTTCACTGCCCTTGTACGAGTACGCATAGGTACTGAAGGTTGTGCCAATATCCATGGCAGCGGCGACTTCATAATCCTCACCATTGTATACACCTGTCATGATGCCTCGGTTAAAATGAGCAATGTGTTTGATTCCCAGCCATATAAAATCATCCTAGTTGTATGCTGATAGCACCAGTACTTTGCACCACACGTGACCAAAGAAAAAATAAAATTGTGGCCTTGTGACTTTAACGCTCGATAAGTAAGTAAGTAAGTATTCGTGCGTGAACTGCGATTATCTGCAGAGTTCCTGTGATGTGGTGATGTTATAGAATATTTATGTTGTTCTGTATGGGATGGAGATGATTGGTGTTTGGTCGTGAAGCAAAATGTTGAGTTTTCTGGGTGCAATTACACGTAATAGTACTTGGTAGTCGAGGAGGCTGTTGTGAACTTCCCACTTCTTCACGTAAACCTGATATCCTCTCATGTTTTCTTTTTATGATATTGTGTGTGATGTAAGCAAGATGACTAAGTGTGAGCCTTGAGTGAGTAAATAGCAGATGGCTACAATAGTGGTGGCATTAGATATAAATCACATGTAGCCATAGATACGTGAACGAGCTGCTTCGTCACATTTTCTTCTAAAACACGGATGTGGGTAATTCTTTCCTGGAAACTCAAAATTGTTATCACCTAAAAGATATTACGAAGAAGATTTCCAAGGGCAAAGATAAGAGTTCTCAAGATTTTTATAGCCATCAATAGAGTGATAATAAATTCGGCGATCGGCTTGACTTCTACGTTGGCATTATTCAGTATCTAAAAAGGAAATAGATATATATTATTTTCATCTAGATATTGCAAATTAATCAGTAATAATAAAAACACTGAACTAACATTTGATTTAAGAATATCATTATAACAAATAAAAACACAATAGTGTAGCATTCTCAAATACAGTGCCTCCCTTCACCCTCTCGATTCACTCCACTTAATATTCACCGAGTAAAACTCGAAGTCTCAAATTCGTCATCAAACATGGCATGACACGAGCAACGATAATATAAACACAGCATCAATAATACATAAATGGACAACAAAAAATGATATGTCAATTGAGAATGCAGTTGACACAATGGATTTGTATAGTTCATATAATTTTCTTGATGGGCAGATACAAATATGCATTTTATTATTATTTATTTTATTGTTTTTTTTTGGTTTTTTTTTTGTTTTTTTTTTTTTTTTTGTGGGCTCATATAACCTCGAAATCCTGAAGCAACTAAGGCTTATGTGGTCCGAGGAGGTATATGCAGAAGCCTTACCCAAGGACACAAGGTTGGTGGCTGGCTTCGAACCTTCAGTGACACGCGCTAAGCCCTTTCAAGGCGAGCACGCTAACCATTCGGTACCCAATCAAATTTTATATTTGCTTGCATGGACCTGATTTAAATCTAAAGAATATATTCATGAAATTACACACAATTTACTGTTGGAGTTTTTCTTTTTCTTTGATTCGATTTTAATCCTGGACGGTTTCACTGCTTCTGCTGGCAGTGTTATCATTTTGACGTCACTTCCCCTGTCTCGGCCAATCAGAAAATGCGTGGTCATAACGCCTTTTCCTTTGATCTCGATATTTCCTCGTTCGTCCATCTGGTAACCACGGTCTTGCAAAGCTCTGAATAGAAAATTAATTATTTAACTCCCCCCCAGAAAGCAAACATTGAATCACACCCAGAAAGAGAAACTCGAATTAATTAACACCACCCAGAACGAAATAATTGTAATATTAACCTCCACTCAGAACAACCAGCACCCTACCTAGTTGTAGTGGGACTAAGGTGTATCTTCCCAGGCAGCCCGTGGCTCTCCATACGGGATGCCGTGTTCACAGTGTCCCCAAACAGACAATAGCGAGGCATTTTTTGTCCAACAACGCCAGCCACAACGGATCCAGTGTGTACACCAACTCGGATCTGTTGAACAACAACATTAATAAGTGTTAGATGACATCATTCATTGATTAACGCCCATACCAAGCTACACAAATGGCTGTCTTAATTTGAATCATCAAAGCATGGCTTTTTCTCAAAAGGAATAGCTCCCTAAGCGACTATGAGGGCACACCCAATATTCACGTTGGGCATAGAGAGCACTTTCTTTCGTTTATTATGGTCTGCCAAATGTCAGCCTACCTGGAGAGGTTTCCCAGTGGCAGGAGAGCAGACTTGAGACGCAGCTGCAACCATATCGATGGAAAAGTTAGCAACTGACATCGCATGGATCGTGTTGGCTTCTGGGATACCTCCAACCACCATGTAAGCATCACCTATTGTCTCTACCTGTTTACGTTGAGAGCGTAACCATTGGTAACGATATATTTTTTATTTTGAATACCTTGTAGACTTGATGCAACTCCGTGAGATTGTCAAATCGCATGTAGAGATCGTTCAACATTTGGACGATCTGCAACGGTTGAACCGCAGCTGCGATGTTGGTGAATGTGACGATGTCACTGAATAGAATTGTGACCTCTTCAAATTTCTCTGACAAGAGATGAATGAACACGTCAATTTTGTATCAACCAAGACAGCTCCTTCTGAATAAATACTAGAGTGTCCCATCCCGAAATGACGTAATAGTTATGGCATGCCTGCTGTCTGTTTAGCGAATAACTCGTGAAATGGATTTCACAGTATCTATTAACCTAATATATGCACCTGCATCAACGCTGATGCCATCCCTGAGTTGATTTGCGACCTTCTTTGGTAACATCTGATACAGCAGCATGTCAGTTTTCTCCTTTTCTTTCTCCAGAGCAATGCCGGTTCTCTTCAACTCAGCTGTTGTTTCATCCAGCTTTTTACTGTAACACAATTGACATATCTGTAATATAACTGGAGTAAGTATCAACAACAATGGTTGAGTGATTAACTATTTTTTATCAATAATATATATATTTTTTGGGGGAAAATGAAATGAAAATTTATTCTTCCCGCAAAAATAACGCATCCGTATAAATTTAATAATTCTGATTCAATAGTTAGTTGAGATATATATATATATATATACATGTAAATATATATTAACCTACAGAACCAGCAATCGCTTGATGCTTTTAAAGCCCAACTTAAGACTTACTATTTTAACATTGCTTTTTCTAGTATTTAACGATTTTCCTTTTTACCTCTGTTTGTACAGCGCATTTGAATGTTCTTTGATATTGCTGAAAATGCGTTTTAAATGTAATAAATGAAATGAAATGAAATAAATAAAAGTCAATAAAAGGTGGTTGAAATGAATTGCCAACAGATCACAAAGCAGGGAAGAATCTCGTGAGAAACAATTATTCTTGTGATTTTCCCATTAGCTATCTGTCATAAACGTATGAGAATGGATTTCGGGGCATTTTTTTGAGGTCAAGCAACTCCGTCGCTGAGATAAAACAATTTCGTTGGTTTTCGATCCATGGGATTCATGAGATGGCATAGCGTGATACAATCGATCCATTGTGGATCATCTGTCTTACTTTGACAGCAGTTGCCTAAACATATTGGGTATATTTTATTTCATTGATGATTGTGCTACCAGCTATATAACCATGCTGAAAACAGCATTTATTACTTCATCTAGGTCACGAGATATACTTATATACCGGTTGTGCTACCACAATTGTTAAGTCTATGTATTCCAATATATACGAGTACAGCCAAACTACACAGCAAGACCGTCAACTTAATAACATGTATTCACATTTGCTTATTGTGTGTAGCATGCAGGCATGTATGTCCTTCCCCTTGACACAACAAGTGTTTTATGCGTTGCTTACGATAAATTTCGATTTCACTGACCACCCTGCATCGAAAAGAAATATCATTGTTATCGTTATCATAAGATTATTATTAGAACTCTTAGGCCTAAGCAGAATCAAACATAATCATGTTTACAACGCATTGAGGTCTAGCAGATGTTCCGTAAGTGTGTCTGTTAATTTCAGCAATCTGTTGATTGAATTCTGACCTGACTTGAAGTTCTGCAATTCTTTGCTGATTCAGCAGAACGAGCTCCCTGGTGACGTCATAGAGCGGAATGTCTGAGAGAAAGAGCTGTCTCTCTTCCATGTCGTTGAGACTAGCCAACCGAGGAGAACCGATGAAGAGGATGTGATCGACATCTTCTAACCAGATCATCTGACCTTGAAGGAGTGTATAGGAGTTAGGTGGTTGTGGAAGAGAAGGATGAGGAGGAGGGTTACTAGGTGGTGAGGTGAGAAGAGAGGATGGAGAAGGAGCAAACGTTGTGGCTGAACCCCATTGCTGTGAGGAAAATGTAAACAGCTTAATTGGGTGGGTTGGTGTAGGCGTATGCAAATGAATGTGTCACTGTTTTATTCCGTGATTTCGTATTCGTGAACGCTCTGCATTGCCCTTGGCGTCACAAATTTGAGATTCCATGCATGTAAATTCAGAGACAACTTCAGCAAAGTTAATTGTCTGTGTGACCCAAAACCTATATTTATTTCATCCCTCACTGTTCGGAGCTCTAGGTACACTCTGAGATCTCGCATGACCTATAATTACATCCAACAACTAGGATAATTTCATAAGGTTATCGACCTCAGAAAGTGCACTTCGGGCTGTGGACTATATGTCCATGTCATTATATCAAATACGCACAGCTTCTGATGAAAGCGAATTGATCACCCGCTTTATGACATTACAGCTAATTCATGGAACCTCGAATGACTTTCAGTTATGCCGTGCTATAATGCTTGGAGACAGTAATGTCTCTGGTCAGCAAGGAAGCTGGAGCAATGATTTCGGCTCTTATGGTAGCTAATCATATGTTTTGAGCATTCGATGAGTGCGTCTGGATTGCTATGAATCATCTCATCATAATTGGTACTTTATGCTCAAAGACGACCTCTGTTCATTTCGAAACTCAATTAGGCCGATTCTATGGGAAGAGAGACTCATTTTAAACACTCCGCCAGCTGCGATTGTAATTCAAGGTCGGTCAAAAATAGCACGTCCCTATAACTCCGCACAAGCATTATACATGTACATGTACCAATTAAAAACGAGAAGAGTGTCAAGTTTTGTGTTTATCGATGACATTATAAAAAGATCTGCACTTTTCACACAACGCTGTATTCAATTAAGGTCAATATGGGTCACGCATAAAGTTGTGGTCATAACGTCATTAGTAACCTCGAAAATACAACAAGATTCTAAATTTCTAACCCTTCAAAAATGATTTACATGTATCTACGAATTAATAATATTCCCGAAATAATAATATGATTCGTTCGCTAAAATTCGCTTCATCTGGAATTGATTTGGAATGGGTAAGCTCAAAAAATGTATGAGGTCTTAATCAATTAATATCATTCTGTCACAAGAGATTTATTTTTTTCTAATATATTTTATATCATCCTCTGCTATTTCAAGTCAGAAGTCCTTTTTAATAAAATTAACAATCATTACAAGTATTTATCACGAACCTTTGAGAGTAAGCCTTGCTTGACGTTCCGCAACAATTCCATCACCACTCGTGTTTGCAACATCAGATGTCTTTGCTTCCAGAATATACGTGGCATTGCAGAACTTGAGAATGTGTTTGTAGGTCAATTTCATCTTTGGCTGATTAAGGACGAAAAGGTCACTTAATCGTAGTATAGTGTCAGTATTCAAACTGCTGTGTGACCATCTGGCCACGTTAGCCCCACATTGCTTGACCACAAGATCCTCATCAAAGAGGACATGGAAAGGGAAGATGTTGCAGAAAGTCTTGGGTTGGATGGTGATGCGCTCAGAGAGGAGGTCTTGAGACATATGAGGACAGAAGGAAAGATTAGGGATGGAACCCTTTTTAGGATGCATTGGAGCCACAGAAGATTCCAGGGAGTCCTTGATGGTGATCTTGAAGGTCACGTGACTCAGATGACCATGGTCTCCCATGGCTTCATCCGTGATCTCCAGAGGCTCCATCTGGATTTCCTGGTGGTAGAGTTCTCGACCAACAGCACGAAGGACTCCTGGATAAGGAACGAAGAAAACAATGCTGGTGATCAGAATTCTGATTCCTCTAATGTTAAAAAATAAATTGTATGGGGATAGTTTGCATCTGTGTTACGTAAGTAACATAATTATTAATTAGTACTTAATTTTGTGGTCTAACCTTTGAGTGACCCGAATTGCATGTATATAGTTGTATGATCACAAACCGCAGGTATAACCGATCGAACCCTGATTAAAATTTACAAATCGATCTCATTAACTGACAGGTTGGTGACATTTGTGGACCCAAGTATCCCAAAAAGTATACATGTAATGAGATGGGCCCATAATCTTCTAAACAATTTAAATAGAATTGACCTTTCCCTGAACGACAAATGTACTTGAAATTGATGATATACTAGTACATTTTAGACTGTTCCACTTGAACTCAATTATCATGAGGATCGTTATTTTTTTCTATCAATCCTCATACATTGTATACACACAAGAAAAATCGACACAGCAGCAATTACGAGGATCAGAGGTTCAAGGGCTGTGAATGGCAGGGAATTATTTAACATCAGGGATAAGCTTAACAACCAGTACATACAGTAGCATATGGAAATGTCAAGGATACTCACCAATAACAATGGGGTAGAGACCAGATCTCACGCTATAATAATGAAGTATGAGAGCATCTTCATCACCAGACTCACACCTGTGAACGTTTAAGAACATGAAGGTGATGTAATAAAGTATTTAATTGCACCAATCAATAACCAATCAACAACCACGAATGCATTGATACATTTGACAAAAGTACGACTAAAACAAAGAAAGCTGACGTCTAGCATAAGTAGGGTGTATACTACTGTATACTAGTATGCTATCGATAATGCAAGCATGCATTTCAGACTATAGACTTAAGTAATCGCTTTACTATGCAATGGGGTATGTGGGGGTGATACACGGGATATTGTATAGTTGATTTACATAACTGACCTATGTCCAGGGTCATTGGCGTCACTCTTGTACTCTAGGCTTAAAATACAAAAACGAACAAAAACACCATGCAATAAAACCACAACAGATAAAGGCGAGGTTCAACAGTTCAATATCTCCCATGATTCAAACACATGCAATTTTGTTCACCCGAAGAGTAACTTTAAGACATTTGGAAAATAATGTGGGAAATCGTGACTCGTTGCGATGCATTTGTATGCTTATGGATGGGCGTAGTCGGTCAAACAACTAACTTGTCAAGTATCCCTAATTCTGTATGCCCTCGTGATGCCGTCATCGATATAAAAAAACCAACACAGCGCAGCTTGAAGCATGCGATTCCAAAGTGGCGCTTACAGCCCATTGTTGAGGCAGCAGACAAACATCCACACTCAACATTCATAATACGTCAATGAGCCCAATGACTAGTACGGTATTTGATTTGGAGAGTAGGTTGTAGCCTGCTTGGGCCTTACGGACATAGACTTGAAGGGAATCTGATTATAATACTAATACAATTCAACCATTTTAGGCTAGCGTCTTAAAAATAAAATGAAAACATTATTCACTGACCTGAAAGAAGGTGCCTGGATGTGTTTGTAGGTCATCGCTAGCAGAGCGTGGAGGGAATCCAAATTCTGGATAAACGCCCGAATGTTATCTCCCAGCGTACGCAGCATTTTATCATAGCCATTCTGCAGGCAGTAAGTGAAGAAGTACTCGCCAAAAAGCTCCAAGACTACGGCTAAAGGAACTTCTAGAAAAGGATTTACATTTTATCAGTTAACCAGCTCCCTACGTCTCTTACCCAAGACTTCTGATACAACACCGATGAGGTTGATGGTGAGGTCATCACCATAGTGATGAAAGGTCATGAAATCGTCGATTTCATCGCATCCTGCCTTCTCTCTGTGAGATTAGGGAGTGTCCATGTCAAGGTATTATTTAGATAATATTTTATGGAAGATACTATTTTATAGAAAATTATGTTGTATATATTTATAATTATGAATAATTTTTGCATCATTTGTGTCCTCTCCTAGCAAAACACCATGTATTTATGTTGTCGTGTCGTCAGAAATTGTTGATGTCATCCAATCTACTCTACACTTAACCTGCGTGACGATGACTCGGATCTTGATACCATCTGAAGAGAACTGTATGGCATGCATGGAGGGCTTACGTGTTAGAAAGATGAATGAAGCATGCTTATAATATTATAATATTCATTTGGAGCAATTACATTAACATGTTTCTAGCGGCGACGCAGTTCGCTCACGAGCCACGTTAAAACATCACGCGATTCACCAACAAGTTGTTTGTTTACCTCTGATATCATGTTTATCTCTCCTCCTACTGTTTATATCAGTCTCTCATTCCTAACTCTGATTTAATACATCCGTGTTATGCATATACTTGCTTATTATACTGTTCTTCTTCTACATAATAATTATCCACTTCCTCTGGTTACGTTAACCATGCTCCTCCCGGTCCTCATCCCTCACTCCTCATTTTATTCCTCCACCTACGCTCGCTCTTCTTCAAATCAACAACATCCTCCAATTATTCTTCTTCACTCGTCTCCATTTGTAGCGATTGTATCAAATCGATAGGTGATGAACATAAGTATTTCCATCTAACATAAATTACATAATATCAAAACTTGCTCAACCACATCTAAGAGACAATCTAAAATCAAAATGCATTTTTAGAGATACCATCAAGAATAAATGAGTGGTATTTTCTTTCATTAACGATGGTAATTACATGCTAATCGAGGGTGGTTTGGTGGTTTGGATGCTTACTCTATAAATCGTTTATTTTGCTTCATTAGTCAAACCTCACCGAAGTTCACATTTTTTTCAGCCCTCATGTAATACACAAACAATAACTGTGGTGGAATCAAGTTCGGTACGTGGGGGTCGAATTTTCTTTCGGATTTTCTGAGGTCTGACAACCGTATCTCACACTTTGCAGCAGGAAGAACCTGACAGACAAATGGTCGCATGGAATTCGCGTGTCACTCTGAGTCTTCCTGTTGCCACATTCTGTTCGGGTCTTTGCTCTGATAAGATTAGAAGATCGTAGGCTGAAAAGCGTCTCTGGGGAGAGGAGAGAGACGCTCGAAATTGACGGATCACAGTCGCAGACGGCAGGGCCACAAGACACCATTAAAGGAACCTTGATCTGCGAATCTCACTTGATTACTACCTCTATTCATTTATTAACATGATTAGGCGGTCATATGAAATTATTTCTAGACTCCATCTTCAATATCATACATAAATGATTCGTTCTTAGGACAGAGACCTAACAGAACTAAAACAATCAGTTCGCGTGTTTCCCTGTTGCTCGCTTGTTAATTTTAATCCTAGTGGATGCAGTCTAAAACTATTGTCCTGTTTTACAGGATTTTGCATTTGTTTTGTGATATTCGTGGTCGCATTTTGACTATTTTTACGTGCTCGCAAATCAGAGATCAGCTCATACACAATACCTTGTGTCGACCTCGATTTAATTAGGTGATGTGCGAGTTACGACGAAATGGTTATAGCAGACGGAAACCATGAGGTCTTGGTATATGAAGTTTTTGTTCTGGATATGAATATCAAAGATGAGTCTCCAGTGATTCTTGTCCCGTTTATTCCCCTAGTGTTTGTTAATCAACCAGTTCATATATCTGTCTCTGCATCATTTCTCATTACTCAGCCAGAGTTCTACTAGTGATATCTCCGGCGACAGGAAAATAATTAATAATGTCAGATAATTAATGCATGTTATGCTATGTTATATTGAAGAAAAATATATTATACATATTATTGAATAATGCTGACCTGGATTGAAAAAGAAATTACGAGGTATTTTGTTCACTCACAGTTTCTTCGAAATTTGGAAATGGGAATATTATTTGGAGTACGTTGATTACCGTTAACTTTAGAGGCCCTTCGCCACATAATTATATGGTTCATATCTTGGAGCGTCCATAAAACTTAAATTAATTTAAATTATCGTGTTTCGCAACCCATATCTCAAGAAGTAAGTGAGTCTAATTTTTAAAACAGCACCAAACGTGTTTCTTGAAAATTACTCTACAGGAGTGAGAATTTGTGGACACCTGACATAATCTCTGTGGTTGCACTCCTCACAGCGCCTCCTCTATCGATCTGCTTCTCCTGTTTCTCTCTTCATCTTCTACAGTCTCACGACCCAAGTTATGTCACAATCAATCATACAACGCATACTAATGGTCCACAGCCACACGGTATTGTATCGGAGACAACTAGGCTTACAATGGACACTGAATCACTGCCAGCTATGTCGCAAATCCATGGCGCATGCACTCGCTGTGGTGAATGCTGTTGCAGCAGCGACACCTGAATTCTCATAATTGCATGATTGGCTAGCAGTATTGGGTCATTGGCACACTATGGGCGACTCAGCATCAGTGACCCAATTGCAACATGCATTCGAATAAATTAACTCACGTGATCTGTTTCCATTTTTCTTCTCCAAATTTCTCCAAAACCAAAGAACGGACGCAGAGGTGAATTTGTCCGTACTGAAATATCAGAGACAATAGCTATAGAGAGCTTTGTACGACATAATATTGATATGAAGGGAATTTATTTTGACCTATAACCTCGAAATTTAACTTAGACATGCTGTGTTGTATATCGGAAGGAAACAGGAGTAATTAGATTGTGCTTGAGAAAGGAAGGCCTTGGTTCGGTAAGTGCCCAAAAGTCAATATTGAATAAAACTGAGAGTCCTACGTTTGAACCCTGCATCAGAACGACCAGCCTGTGTTCTACGCAGGCACTTCTACTGATATAATATCAGCACGACTCATATCCATACCAGCGTGGCGCTTACTATCAAAGCTTTGTTCTTTAACTTTGTAGCTTTAGTAACGTGCTGATTGCAATATCATATGTACTCATTGCAATATAATATGTACTCATTGACGCATCCACGAATTTTCTCTGTCTCTCACTTTACCTGCAATATTTCGCATCCCATAAAACTAATCCAGGTACGCACGTCTTATGAGGACAGATATCAGTTCAGTAGTCATTTAGAACCTTTACTAAACTATTCTTATTTTTCTTGACCTATATAGACATGAGATGCGTCAGAATATCACACCAATTTCTCGACAATTAAGTCGCATATCTAGAACAACTAATCAATTACCCGGACATCAATCAGCGTTAATAATTAGTTCATAACTATATTGATAGCGGGTAGGGTATCCAATGAACATTCTAATACCAATCATATGCCTAATCCGAAGAACCGCCTTCAATTACATCACACAATTTTCCTCATACATTTCATAGCTTCAAATTTGACCTCCTTGACCTCTGTTCCAGTTTCTACTGTCAATAACACATAATCTACTAATCAACTAATCTATAACACATAAAACTATGTACAATTTATTGTACATAATTTCTGAACAAACATATATCTATATTGAATTCTCCTTTAACAGGACATTGTAACAACCTGTTGTCAACTTGTCAAGCCAAACATTAATTACATGTAGTTAAAATTTCGTTTAAATTGACAGAATTCTGCTCTCTGAAGCTAATTTGGCCTCCCACGAACTTCTTCTGAAGACATTAACCTGCATACCCTTTGCGCAATTTGCTACTTGACAATAGATACTGCATCGTAATAAACATATCAAGATCGGAAACAAAATATGAATGTCGGTATTATTGATATGTGGTTTGATCTATAATGCACACATAATAATGGGATTTTATATATCTTTACTGTTAAGGCCAATGAAGCTCTCTCACCCGGTGGGCTATCCATACACTTCCCCTTTGTATCGCATTGTGACCTCAGGAAGTAAAGCAATATTAAAGGCTTAAAGACTAGATTGGCTTAATTAATCACCTGTAATTATAGCACATGCTCGTTAATGATGCGAGGTTTGTCTTATCTCTGTGTTACAGGAGTTCTATACAGGGCTGAGGGCTTTTGTGTTGGGGATATTTGGACAAATCCATAGCATGTTGGCAGTGGGTCCACTGAGATGAATAAACAACAGATCCAACTAGAGAGTTGATGCCTTGCAAGGTGAAAGCCCAAGAAGCCTCGAGAGAGAAATTTCCGAAAAAGAAGACATTAGATCACATCTGAATGATCCGGATGTTGTTTTCACAGTTATGGCCGAGTGAGGGATAAAAAAAGGTTGCAACTCTGGTGAGATTCAGAGAAAGTAGATAAGGTGACTTGATTTCTCATGTTTGTTGTTCCACATGTCTTGTTCAGAGCAAAATGTCGCTCTGTAGCTCAATGTACTTTACTTAAATTAACCTGAGATGTTGATAAAATTGTACCTAAATATTCTGTCGTAGACTGTATAAGCAAGATTTTAAACGTATGGATAGATCACTGCATTCTGCATAATTATATGTTCCCTATAAATGAACAGTGTATGTCATGTCAGTGTATTATTACATGTAAATAAAACTAAGATACAACTAATGTTGTTGCGCGTATATTAAACAAGTCTTCATCTCCCAATGACACGGATTCAGGTGTTCATTATACCTAGCTTACTAATCAGTAATTGCAACCACATGCAAGAGACTTACCATCATGTGGGTATGGCTGTGTTTATCCTTGGCAATTGGATGGAGCGAAGAATGTCTTGTGCCTTATATGGGCTCTGGGTGTCCTTTCCGAGGCATTTCGATCATTTTGTGGCAAGGGATTTGGGGCGCCTTCCTAGCCACTACTCATAGCCATTGCTCCTCCAACTGAACCAGCCGTTCTTTTTCTTATAAACTTCGTGATTGTGCGCGCAATGTCATAAATTAATATATGAAATATTATGTCAACGCAATGCATACGCAATTAAAGAGGCAAATATTGACTTAGTAGCTCAGACATTTGCCAGGGAAGTATTTTAGTCTAAATAGTGAAACGATCAATATTTAGTAATGTACTAGTAATACCACTTGGATGTAAATGTAATGGGAATACTACAGAAATTTCATTTCCACCGTGAAACATTATTGCCGCGGAATTATAAAAATAAATCAAGCCACCGAGTAGATTCGCTCATTTTGGAGTGCGCATATTGTAAAACCTGAAGACCCTTGTATTATTAGTAGATCCTTGTGATCATTCACCTCTCGAGCATCACTTTGATGAAAACAAACATGTACATGAACTGAACTTAGTTTACCCAATAAGAACATACACAAACGTTTCTCTTCATTACATTCATTCGATCGACAATAATTCAATGGTTATACTATCTCTTTACTTGTTCATAATCATAGTTGTCAGAATGCCACGGACACCGACCTGTGAGGAGGGTCTCAAAGGTGCTGAAAATGTCTGCCTTCAGTCGGTAAAGAGGCCGAATAATAACAATCATTGTATGACTGCATCCAGGCACCCTGGTGGTGAAAGGGGTGAACTACTCTGTCGAAGAGAGGATTGGTTCAGACAAACAAAACGAAACCCGTTCAGAAGGACATCACTGCCCACTTCAAAAGCCAACAACTCACTAGAATATTGGGCAACTCTAGCACGTTATGATTCATATAATCCCCCATCCCCCCCCCCTCCTAAAAAAAAAAAAAAAAAAAAAAAAAAATGAGTAAGGTGAATAAGGGTTATAACGATCGGACAGAGGTCGAAATAAATGTTGGCACGCGTGCAACAGAATTTCACTCAAATTATTCGCTTCAAAATTCACTCGACAATGTTTCTGTGCACCCTAATACTATCAAAATACATCCTTTCGTGCCTTCAGAAACTCTCAATTGTAGTGAACTAAACCTCAGACCTTTTGCCCACAAAATTGGCTCTGAGCAGAAATGTTCCTCTCAGGGGCTATCAAAGAAATCTGCTGTCAAAACTGAGAATAGATTAACCAAAATGGGCCCACGGCACACGAAAACTAACGTTCCTCTCCAGTCTCTGAGTAGAACAACGAAAAGGGAATAGCAGCGGACTTATTGCTCAATATAGCCCCGTTTAGAGATTTATTATGTCATCAATGAGAGACGTCAACATCCTGTTATGAATATTGAGACCTTAAAGCTGCAATACAATGGTCGCTTAATAAGTTCGTGGTTCAACATAGAGAAAGCCATGACATAGCATGCTGAAATTTGGCCAGAATACAGGACAGCTCTTTTAAAATATGACAAGCATTGATTTCCCAAAAAATCACGCGACTGAAAAGTAAATACATTTGTGTGAAATAGTGGTCCTCCTGCGGTGAAACTTCGGTCGGCTCCTAGGCGGAGCGATAATTAATAGGATTGATTCACATTAATAAAACCATTATCAATCGGACGATGAGAGAACGTGTTAATAGAGGTCAAAATATGCGCAGACCCATTGAAATCATAACAACAACAACAACAACAACAATAATAATAATAATAATAATAATAATAATAATAATAATAATAATAATAATAATCTTCGAACCCACAACCCTCTGCACGCTGGTCGAGCACGCTACCACTGCGCCTCGTAAATCTACATAGGATACATACATATTTTTATTCATACTCGCATAAAAGATATAGATTTACATACATTTTTACGTATATTTACTTCATAATTAAAAGTCACCAACCACCACCACTGCTTGTGCTAGCATTAAGACTGGATACTAACATAACATATACCAGAACTCCTACATCAACTCACTGAGTTCATTTGAGGAGGGGGGGGGGGGAGTTTTAACCGCGAGAGAGAATTATTAATAATCATTGGCGACAACGCCTGCAAGTAACGTAATGACTGCTCCCTGAAGTTCTTCCCTCTCGGATTGGATTGTACTCGATTTTGTTTTGGACATTTGAAGCTGTTCCGGAGTTGTGCATCGACTTATTCCACTTGCTAACAGTGGTAAGTAATCGATATTATTTTTGCAAACTTATATGATCCTTATCAATGCTGAAATGTATGGTAAACGTACATGTTTTTATTATAAGAATCTCAGGGTGTCTTTCCCTTCCCTTCCTATACATTAAAAATGGAGGAAAAAGTGCCTCTGGTCGGCTTCAATCAATGGTTATGATGTGTATTGGATTTTATTTAAATATCATAACGCATACACCTTTAATCGACGTTCAAACGCGCATGTGCAAGTACAAGATGGCGGGGTTTCGCAACGCCTCTTGATTTTTTTTAAGGAAAATTTTAAATTAAAAATTTTCCTTATGTTACTTTACGTGTTTTTTAAGGAAAATTTTAAATTAAAAATTTTCCTTA
>KB298910.1:70541-100768 GCA_000328365.1 Capitella teleta | reverse complement strand
ACTTTGCCTCCCACTGTCCCCCGGTATTGCACAACCCATCGGGAAGGACCTATGCCCATTTCGGGCCATGCAGTGAAGCAGAGCGGAGACAGTTAGAGTGGAGACGTCAGGAAGATCGGATCACGAATACGCACGTGGTCCGGACTAATATTGTTTCATGTTTTATAGGCAAATGTGCGATAATACAGCATTTATCGCGCATTGAAAAAGGCCCTCAAAATCCCACAATACGCAAAGCAGAGATTAACACAACTTTTGCCGTTATGATCATATTATTTTTAATTCGCTCAGACATTCTCTTCGATAGAGAAAATTCCTTCGAAAGATTCAACCTTGACATTAGATTGAAATCAAAACACGGCAGGCCTAATTAGGCTAATAATGTAATATCTGCGAATTTCCGTTCTGGTGTCTCACAAGCCTCCGGGATTTTTTCAGAATCGACCACGAATCGACACAGGGCCAGGCGTAAAGTCAGTCTCAATCTGAGGTAGCTACCCTATAACCAGATCATCAGATGCGAGATTTCATTCGCTCGACAGTGATTCTGAACGTCCTCCAGAAGCTTCGTGGCGTCCAAATGCAGTTCCGCATGCCGACCCACAGATCCTTGATCATACTCATTTTCTCCCGCAGCATGGCTTTGTGGCCGATTGAGCAAACTAGGACATCACAGCGTCGGTCGAAGCGGCCAACTGAGTGTTACACAATGCCCTTGGTTCATTCCGTGTAATCATAACGCCTGCCTTCACAAACACCACACATTGGTGAAATCATAACGCCGCAAGTAATGACATTTCACTGGTTCCCTGATCGTATATATAATGACACAGACACACACCGATGACAGGTGGTACACCGATGATACCACATTATACAGGTGGCAACCTGCAAATCCCATACACACAGAGTGGGAAAAAGCATTTCAAATATGTGTATTTAATTTTATTTATTCGTATCAACTTTATACACATAGAGTATGAACAGTGAAATAACAGAACAGTGAAATAAACAACCAGAAAAGAAATAAAAAAAAGGAAATCACATCAGCACGTGCTGACATGATCAATTAGTAAATTATATTCTTCACTCATTGAAGCAAGAATCGTTATGCTGAGTCTTCTAAATCCGGGGCATTGCCCATTTTTTAATATCCCCCCCTACCCCCCATCCAGGAAGCCAATGTGATTATGAGACCGTTACGTAACTGAGGATTCAGGATGATCGTCGGTTACATCTGGTGGAACTAGATCATGAGATCTGACGTCACAACCAAGGCAACAAACGCATCTTTGTTCATTTTCTGGATGATGATCGAAGTTAAAAGACAAAATTTGTGAGTCACAGAGGTCGGTGTTATTTTTGTTCCCAATTAGCATCAGCATGTAGACGAGGCGTGGACCATATATTATATGCGTCTGTGTTATATACACAATGTCCTGGCTCGATCACTTCAAGGCGCATGCTCTTGTGTTTCGTATGCAGCATGTTGTGCTAGTGAGGTGCTTGTGTGGTCAATGGCCCGCTCAGGGAACCCGTTTGACAGAATGAGAAACTCAGACTAAAAAAAGATGTTCACAGTGCTGATATACATAAGCTCATATCAGCACAGTTGCCACTATATACAGTATATATATGACCTATGGGTGTGCTCTGTTATGGGCTATGGCTCCAACGTCTAATGAAGGACCATACGTGTAGTGCTTCCGATTGAACATTTAAGTTTTAAAAAGCGCTGCTATTTTTCATGAGCTATGCAACCATTTTATTACTCTAAAGGCCCTAATTATAGTTTTAAATTTGGTCACCATTTGCCTTGACCTGTATTGGAATGCGCTTGGCAGAAGTTACCACTGGTTACGGCAATATACTATGCGCACGAAGTAGGGCTTTCGGCTAAGATAAGTCACAATCTGAAATAAGGACCAATAGAATAAAGGCCACTCGAAGAAATTCACATCAATCTTTTATTCTATTTAATGTTCATCCATTACTTTATTTATGCCCTGAACCAGGAACTATGTTCATTATATAATAATATGTTGTTGCTATTTATGATGACAAGTTACTTGTCTAAGGCCAAACTACGTTTCAAATGTTACGGCAGTCCCGCAATCAATAGCTAGCTAGTCGGCCATTATACAAACACAAGGTGACACATATAATATAATATTATATCGAGAAGAATGAGCGACGTGTTTCATAATTCCATTCCTAGCTGTCACCATGTCAACGAAACATCAACATTTGCGGATGTTCCAATGCAGACATTAGACATGTCAAATATCTACGGTGATTCACTCATCTTTTTATTAATGGTTTTCACGGTCAGTCGCCTGGCCTTAACATTACAAGAATATTCCTGATGGTGTGTGGTATTCTTTATAATACGAGTATCACAAACGGAGGCGCCATTTCCATTTATGATTCTGAAAATGAAGTTCAGAGGCATCTCTCGCCTTTTACACGTCATTCCGTTATGGATTCTATTGACAAACATCATGGTCAGGAGATAAATTTTGCACTTGGGTATATGATACAATAATGCAAGAGATGGTTTCGAATTCTGGATTCAAAATGGCGCCCAAATCTCAGTTTGCGCTGCTCTGACGGTGCAGGATACTAGGGCCTGTACACGCACCTGATGCACGTGCAGTACTGTACACGCTTGTAGTTTATATGGCGTGCGATAAATCCGGTATTCTTCACGTAATTTAAATTGTATATTACATCATTTATTAATTTATAATGACCTGCATATTTTAATAGGGTTTCACCTAAACACAGACTACGATATTAGTATTACTTTAGCCACAAGTGTAGCTATTCTTGAGCTGAGAGATCTGTCGGTCAACATTGGCACTCAGTATTCATAAACAATTGTATGTCGTTGACCTCTGAAAATATCAAAATATTAATTAATTATAATTATCTCTCATGCCCTAATCCTGTAAGTGTTGCTTTTTTATACTTTTTGAACCGTATCAATTGCCTTGAATACTATATGTATCAAATAAATTTCAGATATTTAAACATGAAAGGTCCCTTAAAACTAGTCTCATTACTTTTACACACGTGTAATTACTGACTGTGAATAATTATGCGATGTTATATCCAGGAGGCCTTCGAGCATAAAATCTAAGCTAATTAAAGGTGAAAGAACGTCACTTGAAATTACTTGTGATCTTTTCTTTGTGGGAAGAAGAAAAATAATAAAAGGCAAGTGATGATATTTTAGGTGAGAAATTTTCTCGTATTAAATACTTTAGTGCCTGAAATGGTGCATGACTGGAGCGACTTCACTCACCTCGCGGCATAAAAACTGCAAGGAATGCATTCTTTCATTGATATAATTAAGTTTACATTCGGAATTAAAAGACTGTAATAGACCTATTCACGGCGAATAAACTAATTTTTCTTCTGTGTTTGCTCTTTATAACATTTACTAGCATTCGGTTTGACGCGAAATAATATTAAATGAATATCTGAGCATGTCTCTGCTAGAACATTCACTCATATACACGCTGATACATCACAGATTATATACAAGTCTTGCAAACAGCATCTTGTTCTAATTGTGTGTTTAAGTTAACAGTTTTAGTGTTTTGAAATTTGCAGTTTTCTTCGGGATTTTTTCGGTGAATCTCGTGGAGCGGAAATACTAGTGGTGTTGTGTGTTTTACGAGTTTTTTGCTTTTGGCGCTGCATGATTTATGGAGCGCATGTTGGGAAGGCAGATCGTCTTTCAAAGCAAAGAGGTCGAGAGACGCGTTGATTATTTGCTCTGAGAAATGAGGCTTACGGCCGATTGTTTGCCCTTCAATAAATTGGAACGCGAAGCACAATATGTACACACGCATGCAGCCCATATACGCATAAAACGCCGCATACCGATGACGTCATTAAGTCACGTGCTTATCACAAAACGAGGCTCGCAGAGCGAACCGCAGCTGGTTTCTCCTAAGGGACTCATCATCCCGCCCAGGCCCTGCGCAAGGAGGGGCGATAGGAGACGGCGCTGAGTCAGAGACATAGCCTTGGCACGCTGACCCCTCATGCCAACAAGTGCTTCATAGCGTGACCCTAGTGTTGTATGAATACGAGTGCCGTTGCATTCACTCAGCCGCCATAACTCAAACAGCGCTGACAGTCTGATCATTCGTCGCCTTATTGGATACCCAGTCTTTGTAATCCCGACGGAGTTTATTGCGCTGAGGATCGCGAGTGCTGCTTCTCTCCCACTGTCAACTTCCTAGCTTCCATGTTCGGCCCCCAAATACTCGGGCGGCATCGGTGGCGGTGGTGGCTTTAAAGCGATTTTAACGCTGGATGATGTTGACAGCTGAACCGGAGAAAAAGCTTTTTCACTCGCTCGCTCGCGAGTGCTCACTTCAATCTTCGTTCTGAGAGCGCAGTGATCGGCATGGAGAGAGGATAGCGGCGACGACCTCATTTCTGTGAGTGGACTTGGATGGGAAGTACTGGGAAGCATGTCGGCGTCGGCATACGCCCTGTGCGTAGTAACGGGGGTCGGTGTTCTGCTCAATCTGATCCTCCTGGTGTGGCATGTGATGCGCTTCAAGGGTGGATCAGTGTTCGTCAAGTACTCCCTCGCTCAGCTGTACATATGGCACCTGATCATCGGGTTAAGTCTCGCCCTCTTGGTGCTGCAAAGGGATCTGCCGTCCTCCCCGTGGCTCTGCTCGGGGGCTGGTTTCCTCGCCCTCTTCGCCTCCCAGGAGGCAGTATGGACTCTCGCCGCGTCATCAGCGTCAGTGCTGCATTGGAAGTTACGTCGTCCGACGTCGACGCAACGCAAGAAGCACGCTGCTCTGGCTCTGCTCTCGGCTCTCTTACAAGCGGTGTTCCTCGCCATTCTTTCAACGCTACCTCTGTTGAACACCCCTGGTGGTGATAACCTCTCATGCGTCCCCCTTAGGCTGCAAGGGGAGCGTGGTTGGGCGGCCACCGTCGCTGCTCTCTCCCTCGACTGGGTCGCCATCCTCCTGGCTGTGGTCGTCGTCATCATTATGCGGCGCCTCCCTTCACACAAACCGAGCGCCAAATACGAATTACGTCACTCCATCTCCATCCCCGTTGGTCTGCTTGCCTGGACAGTGGTCATCTGCATGGGAACCTACCTCTTTTTCACCGGCGCACGGTCATCGTGGACTTTAGCCTTTGCGGTCAGTGGGGTGACCGCTGTTCATCCCGCCATCAGCCTCATCCTCATCCACGTGACAAACCGGAAGCAGAAGAAGAACGCATGCGCCAATTGTGGCTACGCGGGGATGCAGCGGCGGTTGAGTCAGCATTCGAGCACCTTCAGCGTGAATGGTAAACTCTACTCATCTTGCCCAAAGAACCTCGCGTCCATCTCGAAGATCGACCACCCTCAAGGACAGGTATACCCCCATGCACAAGTTACATAACATTCGTTCATCGTCAGATATACAGTTAATTATACATTCCCTTAACATCCTCTATGTCTGTACACATCAGATGCACACATTGACGAGCACCAACAGTGCGTGTTAATATTGTGCTGGTTCTCACATAAATCACACGGACATTGAGTTGTAAATCACGATGTTCATTTTAGCATTCTATACATTTCTTCATAACGCAGTTGAATCCAAGCAAATTGGATTTTTATTAACAATTTTTCTTGCTTTATTACGTCACTGTCATGATAAGGAGGTCACGTGATACAGGAGAAGAGAGAGAGAGAGAGTAATCGGAGAGTATACAAGTAGATATTATCGAGAGGTATATTACATGCTGGTGTTAGTTTGCGATTGTAAACAAAAGTCAGGAATGCGGTGTTGCATAAAAGTTACGCGAGGGATTTGATTGATCAATAAAATGTATTGATTTTTAAGGTGATCGATAATTGGTTGTTTGAGAATAAGTTGGAGGTAATGCTCGTCAAAGATCTCTCACCGCAAAACACGATACAGGGGTTCACGAAAAACACCGATTATTGGAATTACGTAATCGACCAACAATGCACTTGGGGCTCTGAATACAGGCAATTATGGCCCTTGCTTTGTATGGGTTGCCGATGGCAGTCGAAATTGGCCCACCGTATTGTGTATGCTGTTATTTAACCAGGTTTTTCTAATTCTACTTCGAATGTAGATGGTTTGATGGGTAGCTAGCTGGCCATGCAGCGGTCGCTGGGTCTTTTTTGTTGACCGGTCAAGTGATATTTTTACGATCCCCAAGAGGAATTCCATAATGACGCAATCGCATGAACATTCTTCCGCACAATGAAACCAATTTCTCTTTCGCGATAAATCGCTATAAAAATAATCAGAGAAAGGACCTTCATTCAGCTCCAACACGCATGCGCCCGTGATCAGAAAACAATTAAATTTAACTGCCATTGATCATTGAACATCGCATGTTGGGAAATTAAAAATATTCTAAACATTTCGGTGTTTAAAAGAGACAACTTTGTGTCTCTACATCACGAATAACACAAAAAAGGCATTGAAGCCACGCAAAGGGCTTCAGCGGGTCTTGTGTTTCTAATCCCATCCGCTCGGGTGACAACCGTTTTCCTTGTTAGCAATAACCCCCACATTTAAAAGTGAATCGGATTCCTGAGGATTACTTTGCCATTTTTGGTATTCCAATTGTTATTAGTCTAGAAGGGATCATAATTGGTCGGTGTGATTGAAAAGAACGTAAAGGAGAGATATATTATAGGCTATAGAGAGAGATGGTGAAGAGATAATGGGGGGCGGGGGTCGGGGGGTCGGTTCACAAATCAAGGAATGAAAAGAACGCCGGCGCTGCCCCCCTCGGGCGATTATTATCCTCGTCGCCATGACAACACCAATTTTCATGAGTAGAAACATAAGATGACACCTCTTTTATTATTATTATTTTTTTTTTTTTTTTCATTTTTTTTCTTTTTTTTTCATTGGAGAACTCGTGTGGTTTCAGTTCCCGTTTATTCACAATTACGATGTTTTCCAGCACGGTGTCTCCTCGCAGTTTCTCGTCCAGTGGCGTGAGAAGGTCGGGAGCCTGAGGTCAGGGGTCATGAAGGTATTCCCGCCGGCGTCCTTGCAGAGATGGCGCAGTGAGGTCAACTGCCTCCTGCGTCTGTCGTCAGCGCCGCATCCGAACCTCAGTCCCTGCCACTGGGTGGCGCCACACAACAACTACACAGCCGCCATTTGCGCCTTCACCCACCAGGTGCTCAGTCCGGAGAGCAGGTGACGGGAACCTAAATCTCTGTACCCATCGGGTGACGTTCCTCTTTCAGCGTTGTTTGTCGAGACCACTTTGCCCACGGTTCGCTCCATGAGTTCCTTCTGGCTAGGGAACTGACCGAGGTCACCCTACACAAAGTGACCAGAGACATCACCTCCGGGCTTGACCATCTCCACTCGCTAAACATCGTCCACAATGCGCTGACCTCGCACTCTGTACACATGACATCACCTGCTGAGGTACGCCTGGCTTTTGTATGGGCCTACGGTCGCCTATCGTAATTAATACTAATTATACGGTCGCTTATCGTAATTAATACTAATTATACGGTCGCCTATTGTAATTAATACTAATTATACGGTCGCCTATTGTAATTAATACTAATCATACGGTCGCATATCGTAATTAATACTAATTATACGGTCGCTTATCGTAATTAATACTAATCATACGGTCGCCTATTGTAATTATTACTACTACGCTGACTTTCCCCTGATTTCAGAACGGCGGTGTGCGTGCTGTCATCTCAGATTTCGATTGCTCCTACGAGCTCTCCATCTTCCCTTCTTCGTGTTCCCTGGCACACCCTCGTTCCCTGTGGAGCATTTCAAGCGAGGTGGCATCTCACCCGAGTAAATTCGCCTCCGACATCCGTGCCCTGGGTGTCATAGTTCTAGAGATGTTGTTAGTCACGGGGAAGCGGCGGGCGTCAAGCAGAGTGTCCGCTAGTCAGCGCTCCTTCGACCAAGACTCAATGAGCGCTGAATGTAAATGTTCCAGCAGCGTTAAAGACATCAGGGCGTGCACTGACAGTCCCGACACCGACAACAAACTCTTCTCTAATTTTCTCGAGCTTCTCAGTGATCACCCAACTCGTCAGCCGAGCGCGTTCGAAGCGCGAGGCAAACGCCGAACTAGTGCCAATCGTCTTGGTCACAAAGCTCATTCGAAATCGGTGGATTGTATCCAACAGCGCTCCCTTCCCCCCGTACCCTGTGTCGCACAGACCCAACTCACGCGCATGACGCAACTCTCAGGACTCAACAGTGAGGAGATGCTCGACGTGGCGATCCCTCTCTACGACGATTTCTCCTCACATGAGACGCCCGACCACGTGTACACAGACGTTGCTGGGCAACAGCATTCCAGCCATGACTCGAGCGAAGACAGTTCGCCCATGACCCCGGATGACGTCTACAACACGTCCGCTGTCAGCTTCGAAACCATCTATGAGGATGAAGAAGTTTCGCAGAGAAACGCGTCAAGGAAGAATCGCTTCCAGAGGACGCTACCTGTGCGCAGGCGCATGGAAAGAAGCAAGCGAGCGTCCATTGCATCACTGGAAGGCAACATCAGCATCACTAGTGACGCTGACAGCGGCTTCCACCAGAGCGAGCTGAATGGGTCGGAAAGAGCGGACGGTTCCGACGTCAGTATGCTGAGTCAGCAGGTCAGAGGTGACAGTGGAGTAGAGAGCAACGGTGAGTGCGTCGATGAGAGCCGCCTGCCCCACCTGTACCTCATGAAACAGCCGTGTCGCAAACGGCACCACATGCGACCGTCAGCCAGCGAACCTTTCTCGCTGGCAAGCAGAGACAGAACTGACTACAAGACGCACTCACTGCCCAAACTGGGCGTGTCCGCAGTGCACACGGCCCGTAAGATCTCCGCCCGCGCTTCCCCCTCGGATGAGTCGCCCACCAGCCCAGATGATCCCCTCAGCAGTTCTAGGCTGAGAGGGAGTCCGCAAGACGACGGTCGCGAGAGTGTCAGCTCGTCAATCGCTGACCTCGTTCATGACTCCGAACTCATCATCAAACAAGTAATGGAGAAAGAGGACGTTCTGGCTGACCTTGAAGCATTCCGAAAGCGCCCTTCATCCGGGGCATCTCGGAGGATGATGCGGACGTTAAGGGAGATGGGGGAGCGGGGAGCCCTAGGGTTCATCGCCCAGCAGGTCAGTGAACTTTGACCCCATTGAATGTTCGTCTGATCTTTTTTTTGACCAGATGTTACCGGTGATGCGAGAGTGCTGGCAGAATGACCACACGCCATCATCAGAGTACATTCTTCGTCGCCTAAACCACGTGCTCCCATCAGCTGCGGTTTAATTATTATTACCCCTTTTATTTATTACATAACTTCATTCACAGCTCTCCCTCTCCCACACATCTCTACCTCATCATAACAAAAACCTGCTTTGTTTACAAACACTCTTGCCAAAACATCAGCGCACCGAGATTAACTATTAATTGAGAGAAAACAACAATGACGTAACCCAGTCTATTTTTATATACTCTCTTTGAACAATGTGGAAATAAATATTCGAATTCAAATATATTTCTCCGTGTTTTTATTCCACGTTCATTGTTTATAATATTCACACCGGAATGTTGCATACGTCGTGCATCATATTTCGCCTGGTGGCTGTCAACATATCTCCACTCTGTGAGGCTGTAATGACAGGGTTGAAATGCGAATAATTAAGATAAATGAAGTGCGTTGATGCTATCGTTCGCTGAGTGACACTTTCAATTACTCTGTCGGCGACTTTTCTCTTGTCGCGAATAGTAAAGTCAAGGTTTCGATCACAATTCACCACTCCAGGCGAATACGTCTCTGTGAATCAGTTAGCTCACTTATTACCTTAGCATAATTAGCCATACTAATGCGACCAAACCTATACTGATAATTAGAGAAATTTATGAACATATCTCCATCGAGATTCTATCGTACTTGGCTCTGAAGCGACCAGTTAATCAGTTAAAAGACACCACCCCCCCCTCCATTGAATTTTCAGTGGATACGCTTAGAAGATAATAATATATTTACTTTAATTTATATGGTTGAAGTTATGTAGCCAACAATGTGATCATCGTGTATTTTACAGCAGAATTCTCTGTTCATACCAGACACTGCTCACAGCGCACTTTTTACTCTACGAAATCATAACGCATTACTCATTTCACGGAATCATAAAGCACTTTTCATTTTCATGTTAACTTTTTAACTTGTCAACTCTTATCATCATTCAATTTTGATATACATCTAAATATTATGTTTATTTCTATTTTTCATTATTAATGTGAGCAGCATTTTATGCCAATTATTGCTAAGCAGCTAAGTTGAGTCTGTGTGTCCCTTGTACGCTGTTGACCCCATGTGCATGCGTTGAGGGCTACCAGGCGCTGTTTACCATTTCTTTCCACCAGCTACCTTCACTATTCAATAGATATAACATTAGTAATGAAGTCCATTAGAGAATAAGAACTCCAATCAATTTGAGATTACGCCATAAGATGGGAATCCCAGGGCTCACCCTCTCCTCAAACACCAGTCTCAAAAGTGTTACAGGCCATTCACTCTGCAATGCAGTTGAGCATTAAATTCACAATTATAACATCTGCTAGCTCCAACCTGGACTTACTCAGACATGGGGCAAATGTAAAACAGTTAAATAAGACATTTATTGCATCATAACGAATCAGCTGGAGAGAGTGGGAGAGGCACTTCGCTCTCCGTCCTGCAACATGCCCCCGTAACCGTCCTCTGCGTCTGCAGCTTGGTTCAGCCCCTGCAGAGCCATGTTGCTGCCAGCAGGGGGCAGCAGGCGTAGCGTCGGAGGTGAGGGGTCCTCAGAAGAACGACGGCTCTCAAACTCAGAGAGCGCGGAGCTTTCAGCGGGACACTCAAAGTGCACACAGTGAAAGACCTCGTTAGCTGTGTTGTGGGTTCCGACTATTTTGATAAAGGTCATCGCACAGCTTGGGAAAGTAAATACCTGCCATGACCTGTGAAGAAGCAGAGGTCACTACGAAAGTCAAATGGGGTAAACTCCGCCTGACCGGCATGGTTTCTTGGTGAAGTCCGCGATCATCGTCCAGTGTTGCTGGTCAGTTGAGACTTCAACGTAGTAACTGTACGATCGGCCGTCGCAATCCCACAGCAGCAGTCTGCAGAGAGGTCAGTAGAGGTCAATGCTTAAGTTGACAGGAGACTGACCTCATCGAGGAGAGGACATAGGGTTGTGCCAGCTGCACCACGATGGCGCCACTGCCCAGTTGGTGGCAGGTGTATCCGCTGTCCCAGTCATAGTTCTGGATGTCTCCGTTGATGAGTGCATTGCGACATCTGCTGACGCCTTCCACTACGCACGCACTGTGTCTTATGGTGGCCACGTTCTCCCTGGGTACTGAGAAGGAGACGAGGAATGAGGATGTAGGATTGCAGGGAAGCTCACCAATGATGCCGCCTTCCAACTCAACAGTTTTCTTAGAAAACATGCATTCGAAGCAAACCAAGTGAAAAACGCGGTTCACCGAGTTGTGAGTTCCTGTGATCTTGACAAACCTACAAGGAGAGTAGGGAATTGAGAGGGGGGGGAGGATGAGGAGGAGCTTACTTGACAACCCGCTGTGGGAAGCGGAGGTATTGCCAAGACCTGCACTGGAACCGCGTGTGATCAATGACTCGCACCCAATCCTTCTCGTCCATTGACACTTCAATGTGGTATGAGTACGACCTAAAACAAAGTGTAAGCCGCGTTTGTGGTGGAGTTCACAGAGCACCAACCGCATGTCCTTATCCCAGAGTAGTAGACGAATAGTGTTTATGATGCTGGCTGAGCCAAGCTGTACCACAATCCCTTGCTGGGGGTTATTGTCATCGATCGGATGACGTGAAAAACCCCGATCAAGATCGTAATTATTGAAGTCTCCGTCAAGGAGAGCGCTCTTCATTTCACCACGGATCACCTGCGCTCCATGTCTCAGAGTCGCAATGTTCTCCTCAGGGACTGAAAATGAGGTTTAAACGATGCGACAGGAGTTGGATTCAATTCTCACCAAGGGATCCCCTGTAAGACAGCTCAGTATCTCGGTGAGTCGTTTTGATGTTAATGCTGTCAAGGATGAGATCGGCCGACACCAGACTAGACTCCCGCACGATGTTCAACAGTTCCCCCAGACTCATCAATGGCAAGCGCACGGAACACATGACGCTGGACAGCTCTACTTCCGGGTTCTGTTCGGCCCAACGACGCACGGCTTTGAAGATCTCGATCTCAGGAGCGCAGAAGGAATCCCTCGAAAGCACAGCGCGCATTGAAGACTGTCGAAGCAACATGAGATATTGATGCAATAGCCGCACAGTACTCACAGCTGAGAGCGTCATGAAGCTGTCGGATTGTAATGTATCCATCGCATTCTGATCCATGAATTCAAAACACGTCTGGAGCAGGGAGCTGAGGCTGTATACGCTGGCCATGTCGTAGATGAGGCACACATTTCGGATACTCAACATGGCTTCAAGGTACTGCGATATTGAGTTCTTCAACTCAACGAAGCCGAATCGATCAGCAAGACCAAGAACATCCAGGAGACTCTCCTCCTGCCAGACAGATCACTTGGATTTAAATCATCGGAGTAAGGGGAGCTAACCTGCAGAGATGTGAGCAACATTCTTCCTGTGTAGATGTACTTGAGAAGATGCTGGAAGGACGAAGCAGCCGTATCCTTCAGAGTGATCTCATGCACTCCAGGTTTTGATTCACACAATCCTCCAAAAAGCAGCGCTCTGCTCAAACCAATAAGCGTCAGCTGGTAATTTCAAACAACGACTCAGTCCTACCTGAAGTACTCTGAGCGAGCAGCTAAGATGACTTTGTGCACAGGGAACTTTTTCTCCTCCACGACTAAAGTGATGTCGCTGTAGTTGTCCTGCAGGAAAAGAGCTCCTATGTCTTCTGAGAGGAAGTTGACGTGTTCCACGTCTCCTGACGCATGGGAGGAGGTTTGGGGTCGAAGGTGATGGTGGTCACACATCGCTTTATTTATCGAGTATTATTTCACCTGGAGGGGAAGAGAAATTGGCTCAATTGCATGAAGAAATACTGTAAAGTCAATTATTCAATATCATTTTCAGAATACTTCCATCGGGATCAGAAGCCTTGTCCAAGAAATCAATCATGACCTCCCTAGGTTGAGATCGATTTGATTAATTGATAGTTAGCTGACATAGGTATATTATTAAAAGGTTTGAGTGATAGTTCAGGACATCACTGGAGGATACATTGCTGGCTCAGCAATGGATTTATAGAAATCACAATTTTCACGGTTGTCAGAAATAGAAATATTGACCTCATGTTGATACGAATCATATAAAGAACTCTTAAAATTATTGTCAGTTCATTCTCTAGTATCCAGGGGTTATTTTCATCGCTGCCAATACGCCTCGTGACTAGCTGCGACTTGAAGTGGCTTTGACTTTGACTTGCCACTTGGTAACGTTAGATTGAAGCTCATGTATACTCATACTCAAACATACTGTGCCAAGCCAGATGGCTAGAGACACTACTGATTCCCAACGAAAATGGGTCATGAATCACAAGACAAACAGTAAAGTACTGAGCAGCTGACGGACAGCTCGAGATTCAAGATTGCGAGCCCAACCCCCTTACTAGTTTAGTTAAGCCTAGCTGACATACTTGTACAGGTTCAGGTTCAGGTTGATTGGATTAAAGTGCCTTTGTTTCGGCACTGTTACAATCTGACGTTCGAGTTTTTCTTTATTTATATACTGCGAGCCCAATGGGTCTCAGACCTCGCCCGAGAATCTGTGCTAAGTTAAGCCCCCTTCCATTTTACATTTGGCAATCCACAATAATAAAGGATTGAAGATCAACACGAGGCATCAAAAGTTGCAATCTGATTAGAGTGAATATTACGTGACCAATTTGCGAGTGCGTTTGGCGATACGTACAAATAAAGTCCATAAAACGCAGTAGTTTCCAAAACGCTTTAATCATGAGTCAACCATGTTTGACATGTAAATCTAACCACCATCACCAAGCTTTAAACCGTCCACGTAATATATAATCATTATTTTATTATACAGTCGAAACATTTCCTTTTGAACGTACAATCGAATGTAAAAATATTTCTTTAAAAATTATGGTCTATCTTCAAATATACGGCTATTTTTCTTAGAATATATAATAATGGATGCTAGTTAGGCCTACCTATCAGAAGTTCGGCGTCGTCTGCTAAAACGTGAGCATTTTCCAAATTATATTCCAGCTGTCATGCAATATGCGGTGTATTCAGACCGAAACAAATCGAACACAAGATACAGTTATTATTAATAAACATCAAAAAGGCGATTGAATCCTTCTGCATGTCATAATAACAGATGATTTACACATTTTTCTTCAGAGGTGAGCGATAATACCATTCAATATGGCGTCGCTCGAGGTATTGGCTGCCATAGTCGACTCGAACAAAATTCTTAACGCTAAAATAATAAGCGTCGTTGCCCGCATCAAATCTATGATCGAGCTTTCTCCACCTGCGGACCCTCTTCAGCATTTGGAAATTGCCAGAGCGCTGATCAAACTACCTTCCATCAGTTCCATGACAGCCAACAGTAATCATCATCAGAGTCACCAGGGTGCGCTTTCACTGAGCGAGGACAGCGCTTGTCTCCTGGCTGAAGTCTGTCTGCCCTTGCTGCATGCAGATTTCATGACCAAAGAGAACGCTCACTGCGTGATCGACATCCTGGCCACTGTCTTCCCTCTCCTGCCCCCAAGCACACGCGCAGTAATTCTAGAGGCGTGCTGTGCTTCCCTTGAGAAGTACATCAGGGAGCAGAGTGCCACTTACTTTGAGGCTGAACCGGGCGTGGTGGCCATGCTAGCGCTGGATCTGCTGTCCAATTTCTCCGTTGATTTCTTCTCCAATGATTGGAAAGCACGCGTGTTGGCAGTGTTGGAGGAAATTCTACGCAAAGGGGAGGGGAGAGTGGCCTGTCACGCCATCAACATGCTCACTCCTCTGCTCAGAGATGACCCTCAGCTGCTTCCTCTGTGGAGATGCGTGCGTTCAGTGTTTCATTCGCACGGCTCAGACGACAGCTGCAGTCAGGCGCTACTGCTGCTGTGTGCACTGGCTGACCTATTCCTGCCGCCATGTGGTCCACCCGGCCCCATCACTCAGCTGCTGGCAGAGGAGGACAGCTTCTGGGAAATACTGCAGAGCGGCCTCTCTAGTCCCAGTCCCCTCACGCGCAAGAGGACAAGCTACCTGCTGAAGCGAATCATGGATGCTTTGCACTCGAACCATGTCAGTGTCACTCCTTCATTCAGTGACGCCCTCTTCCAATGGGATGCAGGGTTAGGGATGGAGCAGTGCGTTGTGTGGGATGCCCTCGTCCTGGTTGCTGAGACCCTGGAGGAGAAGCAGGTCAGTAACCTCTTTGATTTTGATCAACCTCCTCATCCTCGTGATTGCAGATCCACGTCATCAAACCTGTGCTCGACTCCAGGATGAAAGACGTTCTGCTGTCGGCTGCACTGCGCTCTGCATGTGCAGGTAATAAAAGCCTTCATTTATCCATTATTCAAATTTCCCTCCAGGCAAGGTCAGCGTCCATGTGACCTGGTTAACTTCTCTGCTTGTGAGGATGTCGCACCACGAGAGTGTTGCGGTTAAGGAATGGGCGGTTAAGTTCACTCTCAGCATGCACTTGACCTCTGATCACCTGAGCGACCCTCGCGTCCTCAAGGTCACTTCCCATTCAAAGTATTTGCACAGCTGACTGATATCTGCTTGTAGTTTATCCTGGGTCCATTCATGAAGATGCTCACTGACTCCAAAGTCTATCACTCGTGAGTATCGCGACCAATTGTTCGTTTCATCATAGCTGTCTTCAAAGGCCATCCGTCGCTCGTATCAAGGGCTTCCCTGCCATGGATACTGCTCTCCCCGCCTTCTTCAGCCGTTGCCACTCAGAGCTGAGTGGACACAAGAGAGGTCAGTACAAAGACGTTGAACGACCAGTGTTTTAGAAAAGAGAAATATTTTTGCAGAGAAGTTCTTTGAGGATTTCTTCAAGGGAATGTCTGATGAGGCCTGGGACGGTTCCTGCTTGGTGTTCATCTTCCAGGGGCTGAGTCAGTTACCTGCGGAGCCAGTCCTGGGGCCAGAAGTGCTGTCCTGTGTGCGGTGAGTTCACTGGTACCACGTCATTCAATCACACTGCTCCAATGTGTGCAGGAAGTTGCTGACGACCAGTTGCAGCACTGTGGAGCTGCACGTGCGTGGCGCTCTCCACTGCTTCTTCCTACGCACTTTGATGCGTATCATCGACACGGTGGGTCTGACTAAATGATGGTCGCGTCTTCATTTGTGTTGGATCACAGGAGCGTGTGAATCCAGAGGCGTTTGCGAGTGTACTGTGTGTGATCAGTGCAGCTGAGGCACTGCAGAGAGGAGAGGCGTTATGGCAGGAGGTGTCTCAATGGATGGCTGCCCAGTCTCATGAGGCATGGTCCCCTGAAGCCATGCTGCAGTCTCTGCAACACGATTGTGCGGAACATCTGATGAGTGCAGAGAATGAGGTCGCGTCTAGTGAGTCTTTCATCTGCTGTTGCCTGCGCTTCTAATGCAGTACGTAGGTGTGCAGCTGAGTCGGATGCTGCTGCTGGCGTTGGATGCTCACGTGGTGAGTCATGAGCATCTGCAGCTGATTCTGCGGCCGGTCGTGGAACTCATTGCCAGTGCAGGCACCAGGGTTTACTTGGACGCCTCGCGCGTGAACAGAGCTCTGCTGCTTATCTCCTCACTGCTCGAAGAGATGCGTTGCGGATGTGATGAAGAAGTGATTGCAATGCTGAGCGGCTGCATTGTGGAGAGTTTCATGGCGTTCGCCACACGGCAACTGACAGAGCTGCAAGAGGTTGCGCACATGACTGGGATCAACCATCAGGTGGCTTTCTTGCGGGCAATGCTGTCGGTTGATAAACTGCGGGCAGTTATGTGGGAGTGTGCGCACACGCACACGCTTCTGAATACTTGTGTGCAGTCAATACTGGCTGAGCAGACCACAGTTAGTAACGGCTGAATGATTTAGTATGATGTTATTTGGGTTTTTTGTGTGTGAAGGCTTTGAGTCAGCAGTTGAGCAAGCATGCCTCTCTGCTGTTTGCGGTTGCTCTGAGCAGACACGCTCCAGCGCATGTCCGTCTGAATCTCAAACAGACCCTGTTTGATCGATGGCTGCCGGTTCCCTGTTTTATGAAACCTCCCGACTGGGTCGACAAGGACAGGTCTGTAGTGCTCAAAGGTGAACGCTTCATCTTTGAAAGAGTAGTTGCTCAGTTCATCAGATGACCTGCAGCTGGGTTTGACGTGGGGCATGCTGTCATCAGAACATGTCAGTCAGCAGTGGGCTCTGCTGTCATCCCACTTGGGGACTGAGGAGGGGTGTGGCTTTAGAGTGAGTCCTGCGTGCATTGATGCCTGCCTCTGTACTCTGGACGTGCTGTCTCCGGAAGCTCTGCTTCCTCTGCTCAACTGCCTCAAGTGCATCTTGGCTGAGGTTGGTGCCTCTACATTCTAACAGCTCATGGCAGCTGTGCTTGCAGATGCCAGAAGAGATACAGCTGCGCATCCTGCAGCTGGCCTACACAACACTGACTGAGCATGTGCAGAACCTGAGCTTCTGGTCGCTTTTAGATGCTTTCCTGCCTCTCATTCTCACTGAGCATAAGTATGAGCAGCTGCAGCTGGCGGCTGATGAGGTCAGCCAAAGACCCACTTTATGCAGGCTGAACTGTTGACGGTCTGTTGCAGTGGCTAAGTCGTTTGTTGGAGTTGGGCCAAGAGAAGAGCGGCTTGGCCAACATGCTGGTCCAGCACTTAGACAGGCACTTACTGCTACGCCCTCAACTCAACCTGATCTCCTGCCTTCAGAAGACGTTGCTGTTTGGCCCTGTGCACAGCAAAGGCCGAAGGTATTTGCTCATGGTGCGCTCTTTCAACTCCTCAATGCTGCGTTATTACTCCAGGTTCTCCATAGAAGTTCACCAATATCTCTTGACATTGGGAGAGGCATTACCAACCAATAAACTCAGAGATGGGTGCGTGATTGTGTGCGTGTCTCGTGTGTGTGTCACTGCCATTGCTTTTCAGGTCATCCCGTTGTGATCGCATGGTGCGAATTCGAGCTCTGTCGCTTCTGGCCAAACTAAGCGCTGCAGCCAGCCGTGAGTGCCATGCACTGCTGCTGGCTCTGCTCAGAAGCCTCATGTTACAGCTGCAGCAGCTGCAGGCTGTGTCTGGTTTCAAGAGCTACTCCAACTCTCTGTCTCACAGAGAGAAACACAGAATCGTCTGTGCTTTCTTCCTCCTGGAGACTGTCATGAATGAGGTACTCATATCTCCTCCTTTCTCTTCCTCATCTCATGCCTCTCTTCACAGGAATTTGTGCAAACGTGTTTTGCTGAGTACGTGTGGAGCGCCTTGAAGGCTGAGAGCCAGCCGTCAGTGCGGGTGTACTTAGAATGGCTCATTGCCAGACTCATGCTCAAACACCCATTCATGCAGCAGGCCATGTGGGACGTCATCTCACAGGTTCGTCAATCGATCAATCAATTCATCAATTTATATATCATTCTTTTAGCCGACATCTGAGAAGAAAGCCAGCTACTTCAGTTCTGTGCTCTGCATCCTTAGCCATCTCTCCAAAGCTCTTGATTGGCCGGCACCAGAACAGGTGAGCCATCCCGTCTTTCTCTCCCATCGAGTGCACGCGTTTGTCAGCAGGAGGCGTTCTATGAGCGTGCCTTCCCCGTGGTGCTTCCCTGGTGCATGGCTCACCACTTCACCCTGCGTGTGTACGCACAGGCGTGTCTGCTCTCCCTGTGGCAGCACTGCAGCCAGCGCTCTCTGCTCCTCACCAGGTTCCACTTGCTTCAGCATTTTGTTCAGCAGATCAGGTCAGTCAGTAATCTCGTTCCTCTGCTTCAACTCTGGCCTCAGTTCTTCAGGAGACCATGCGCGCGTCCTGCTGGACAACTTCACCTGCTTGCTTCACCCCATATGTGACCTTTCTATTGAGGTGAGTGACCTTTAACCTGAGTTGGCAGTTTGCCAGCTCTTCTCCTTCCAGACCTTGGTCAGCACTCTTCCCCGATTGTGTGACATCGTTGAGACAGAGTGGCTCAGTGTCGAATCATTTGACCCGATTGAAGGCTCGGTTATTCCCCTGCGAAATCCCTCTCCAACTTTGGCTCAGTGCCAGCAGGGCTTGTGGAAAGTCAAATCAAACAGTGAGCCCTCTGGCTCGTTAACATCACTATCTCACAATTGTCTTACAGAGAGTGAAACTGAGGTCGTGACTTCTTCATCAGCCGAGGGAGATATCCAGAAGAAGATAATTCCCTGGCAATCCATGATCCCGGAGCAGGATTTGGACCTCACGTCCAGGAAGAGGGTCAAGCGAGGGGGTCTCGTACTGGTCACTTCGCTCATCGACAAAGTGCCCAACTTGGGAGGTATTTCAATATATACCCTCGAATGTCTCTTTGTGTTTTTTTTTTTAAAGTCCTATACTTTACTATTAGCATCAACATCCGTCCCTCGAACGTCTCATTCTCAAATTCATCCCTGTGTCGAAGTGTTTTCTGTGTCTCTGAGACCTATTTTTGATCTATAGCTCGAAGTCGAAAAATTCTATAAGCATATTTCTCAGTTTGGTTACTTCAAAAAGAGTTAGAAACAGTTGTTTACAAAGCATAAAAACATATCCCCCCACAAAGCAGTCGGCAAGCCGCGAGCAAAGCGTGGCTGATCCAAAGATCAATGGACCGTGAATCTCAACATTGTTGTTTGTGTTCTTGTGATGATCTTTAGTGAATTGCTGACAAAAGACAGCGAGCATCATGCAGCCTTAGATCTATTATGAAGTTCATGGCTGCTTTATTATCAAAGCATGCAACAATAGATGTTTGTTTAGAGTGTTTGTGCTTCACGAGAAACAGTATAAACCTAGCGACCACCAGTCTTCAGCATCATTAAGTTCATCATGCAGCATCGCTATGGCTACAAAACGCAAGATCGACGAGAAGACACTTGAGAACTTGAAAGCTACAACAGCGTTCCGTGAAATCTCTTCTTTTTGTTTTCCCCCACAATCCAAGATTTTTCAACTTTCGGCATCACTTTTTGATTTATATTTGTTAATTAAAAATATCATTCATAAAATCATAGCCTCTCATAGTTTATGAGTGCATAATGCATATCGTCAATCATAACGTCAGAACACGGTTTGAAATCATAACGGTTAGATCATAACGGCCTCCATCTGTCTGTCAAAGTATCCCTTAGTCGAAGGATTTGAGCTAACCCCCCAAACTTCGACACATCGAGGTTTTACTGTACGAATTAATTCAAATTATTCAGTTTCATCTGTGCTAATTACCCAAATCAATTTGTTTTCCTGATTCCAGGTTTGTGCAGGACGTCTGAGATATTCGGGGTGTCTGAATTTGTAATCAGCAACATCGGCTTCACCAGGGACCGGGGCTTTGAGAGTCTGAGCGTCACGGCTGAGAAGTGGATTCCCATCTCTGAGGTTAGCCATGTCCTCCTCTTTTCTGTCACTCATCGTATGTGCTGACGTCACAGGTGCCGATTGCCCGGCTGAAGCCCTACTTGGAGTCCATGCGTCGCGAGGGATATACGCTGGCTGGGGCCGAGCAGACGGCACAGAGCGTCTCTCTCACGGAGTACGCCTTCCCTGAGAAGACAGTGCTACTGCTGGGGTATAACCGACAATTTTTAAAAGTTATGATTTTAGGGTTATGTTTATTTCAGGAATGAGAAGGAGGGCATTCCGGTTGAATTGATTCAAATGCTGGATGTGTGCATTGAAATCCCTCAACAGGGGCTCATACGATCGCTGAATGTGCACGTCAGTGGAGCGCTACTCATCTGGGAATACACACGACAACACTTGGCTGCTCCATCCTCATCATAACTTAACGCAATTCAATAAATTCTATTTCTTGTCTTTAATGAATTCCAAGAGTTCTTTTTCTGTCAATGTGAAACGACTTTCTTTGAATTTCCTCCTGCACAAATCCAGGGCGCGGCCCAGGGGCTTCCCTTTGGCCACGCCCATCTGCATAAGCGTGTGCCCATTCACTGGCATTTTGGGTAATTCGTACGCTGTCAGTCGACCCAATTCACTCTCCTGACCAGTGTACTTGAGCAGTTCACAGAGCTGCTCTTTCACCTTGGTGGCGCCCCCTGGAGTATCGCACAGAATGTCCTGACAGTGCTCGAAAGCCCCGTTACTGAAGTCATCGTGACGGTGCTTCACTATAAACAAACCCAAGTGAAGTTCATCGTTGGATAACTTCAGCCGTTTATGCAGCTGATATATCTGTGAAAACACATGCAATCTCACATGCGCCTGTACCTTCACATGCACTTACCTCCTCCTCATGCCGCATGAGAGCAGACAGCAAGGTAAGTGGTTGAGGATTCAGGTTGCTGCAATTCTCACAAACACGATCAAACTCCATCAGATCAGAATTTGCGGGAAACCCTTGAGTAAGACGGAAGATGGAAAGAAGAGAGGAGGATGAGGATGAGACTAACCTATGTGGGGATAGAGGCCCAGCTCCATCATCAATCGCACCAGGTGAGCAGCATGCCGTCCAACAAGGATCTTCTTGACCTCCACCCAAATTCTCTCTCCTGAAATATCTACACAACACACTGAATGACACGGAGTAGCAGAGGTTAATCACCTGCAAGGCCATGCACGTTGCGCTGTATGGCATTCAGGGTCTCCCTCTCATGCTGCCCTGGATGTTGCACCACTCGACCGTAGAACCTGCGAATGAGACAAGTGAATGTTTCTCCTTTTTTTTCATTTAAAAACTTCTGAATCAAGTGACTATTCTAATATCAATTTCTAAACTCAGATATTATATCTGTGGCATCAGGATATATTCTTTTTTTAATAAATTAGCACATGTGGAGACAGTCACCTGAAATAGCGGAGAATCCTAAGGAAATCCTCCTGAATTCGTTTGTTTGCGTCTCCAACAAAACAAATCCTCTGCTTTTGGAGATCTTCATTTCCGTTGAAGAAGTCATAAATAGTTCCATCAAATCCTGTTCACCATAGCAACACTAAATCACCATAGCAACCACCAATGCTTACCTAGGAACATAGAATTGATGGTGAGGTCCCTGCGTTCAGCATCCACGGCCCAATCACTTGTGAACTCTACCTCCGCATGGCGTCCGTCTGTCACCACATCTCTCCTTAACGTTGTCACTTCGAAGTTCTCCTGTAACAGCCACAAAGGTCAAGGGTCAATCCTCAAGTAGGCACTCACCGCGTCGTGGATCCTGCACGTAATAGTGCCGTGTTTCTCTCCGTTCATGTTGATCATTCTGATTCCTTCGCTCTCAAACATTGTTTTCATCTCCTGTGGTGTGGCAGTTGTGGCGAAATCCACATCGTGTGGCACTTTGGCCAGGAGGAGGTCCCTCACAGCGCCCCCAGCGATCCTCAGCTCAAAGTTGTGTTTCTTGAACATATCCTCGAGGAGGCGCAGTTCTGGAGTGAGGATGCTGCGGAACTCAGGCGTGTTAGTGTCACCAAGTGACGCCGCAGCATATTACGCTGAAATATTTATCAATCAGTGAGAGATAATAGAAATCATAATGCATAAATTGATAATCATATCGTGTCTCAAAAGATTGACGCCCATGCGCAAGTACTAGATGGCGGGGTTTCGCAACGTACGCCTCTTTATTTTTTTTATAACTTTGGGAGGTTACTTTGCCTCCCACTGTCCCCCCCAGTATTGCACAACCCTTTGGGAAGGACCTAGGCCCATTTCGGGCCAGTGAAGCAGAGCGGAAACAGAGTGGTGACGTCAAGAAGATCGGATCACGAATACCATACCTGGTCTGGACCTTGTGGACCCAGCTGAAGGACCTTCTGGAGAAGGCTGGACTTCCTTGACGCCACACCGCTACGTTTCTAATCTAAAGACAAGTCCTGATACAAAAGGACTATAATTATAATAATATTAATATTGTGATGTGACCTGACCTCTCCTGACCTGAGGCTGATGATGAACATTTACTAGTATAAATCTGAATAAAAGAACCAAGAAATTTGTCAACTGGTACCTGCACAGCAGTTGAGTTTCAATGTAGGTGTAACACGCACTGCCAAAGAAAGATGATGGTTTATGTCCGTTTACCGCAATGATGACACTACCGTGAAATCGTCGACATTGCACATCAGGTTGCAATTTAAACTTTTTCACACCCTATAGTATATCCTCAAAATCTTCATACCACATAGGCTCATATTAATGAAAACTTTTATCTCATTTATTGCAGAGATATAATTTGATTGATGCTACGCATAGTATTTTATATTGTTTATTCTGGTAAATGGGATCAAATAGTCGCTGAAAGTACTGCTAACGTTAACTCCACTTGCGCTACAAATTTCACTCCTGTATCTTGTTTGTGCTATGTAGTATGACCTTTTCAGCAATATTGCTGATACCTCCCAGGTCTTCCTCATTAGCAAGTTCACAAACTTCCACACTTCCAATAATCCGATTACCGAAACTCATCGGAAATAACCTTAATCGCCATGTTTCCATCAAAACTACCCCTTGAAGACTACATTTACTCATGGTACACGATAGCATTCGCCCTGGGAGTGGGCTTGATCTTAGGATTCAGGTAATGCATTCAGACTCACTCACTCACTCACTCACTGAGTGAGTCATTCGGCTGAGAGTGAATGAGTGAGTGAGTCATAATTTTTTACCTTGTTTAAAATTTTAATATTTATAATTTTGACAATAATTTTTCTCTTGTCTTTAACTCGTATACTAGCTAATATGAGATTTTGGGGTCCGGGGTAATTCGGCAAATGAACAATAATTTTCAACAACTTTTGAGGTTATTGCATATTTTCAGAAATTACATGCATGGAATGCCTTGTCCATCAGACAAGGATGCCAAGGGCAAAGTAATCGTGATCACTGGCGGAACCAGAGGCATAGGCAAAGAGCTAGGACGGGAAATGGCCACCAGGGGTGAGACTATTTTGAAAATATGAGTTGGGTTTAAGACTCTTTTTAGGCGCCAAGGTCATCCTAGCATGTCGAGACGAAGAAGAAGGGAAGCAGTCTGCAGAGGATATTTTCTTATCGACTAAAAACAAAAACGTACACTCCTATAAATTGGACCTCTCCTCATTTGAGTCAATCCGCAATTTTGCTAGCGTCATGAACCACAGTAAGTTCTCCTTCTATTTGTGAATATCTCATTCACTGAATTTCCACATACAGAGAAACACTCCATTGATGTACTAGTGAACAACGCTGGCATTATGTGCCATCCGCGTGAAGATACGGCTGAGGGCCATGAAATGCACTTTGGGGTCAATTATCTTGGTACGTGATCATGTGATCAAGGTCTTGATTTTCAGTGATAAGATTTTCCAGGTCATTTCCTGCTAACGGAGCTGCTTATGGATAAACTGAAAGCGTCTAAAGCTCGCATCATCAACGCTACAGCGATTGCTTACCAAATTGCACAACCTGATCTGGATGACCTAAAGTTCGAGAAGAGGGAATATCAACCAGGAGATGCTTACTCACAGAGCAAGCTGTGTATATTGTGGTGGACTCGCCATCTGGCTAAGAAGTTGGAAGGTAAACACAACTGATAAATACCTTGGTTTAACACGCGTTCCACAGGAACTGGGGTCACCGTGAATGCGTATCACCCGGGAGTGGTGAACACTGATCTGTACCGAAACATGCCATTCCGCCAGAGCAAATTCGTTAGCTGGAGTTTCACTCCAATCTTCTGGCTGCTGATGAAGAAAGCCAGAGACGGAGCTCAGACGCCGCTCTATATGGCCGTCAGTGACGAGGAAAAGGAAGTCTCTGGGAAGTTCTACGCGTGAGTACTATCAGCCTATGACTAAACGCCTACTTCAGTGTATCCCCTCGCAGCGAATGTCGTATGAAGCCAGTTGATCCGATCGCTGAAGATCCTGAAAGCGAAGAGAAACTGTGGAAACTGAGCAGAGGTTTTTGTGGACTTGATGAGGAGGAGGAAACGGCAACATCAGAATAACATCTTCTCCGTCATCTCACTCTGTTCTGTACTTCACTAATGCTCATTAATTCACGAGCCACTAAACTGTTAGAGTTCCATTTAAATCTGTATATTTTATGCACCGTGTCTCTAAAGAGATTATAGTTCAATATATTAGTTTGTTAATTTTTTTAATAAATTTATTAAATAATCTAAACATCCAGCGTTTTCTTCCTTGATTTCTGATTTCATTGAACTGAAAATTAATGATTTGACTGGAAGAGAATGAGTAATGAGTCCTCATTAATCCGGTCTCTTCGGTTTCCATGGGAACAGTTGTATAAACAAGAGAGCTGTATCACATGTACATCCTGTACCAGTTATTATAGTTAATTGGACAACGTGGTTCCTTACATTCAGGCTGGATAAATTAACTCATAGGGACAGAGTCCACAGCACTAAACAATACCAATTGTTATTGAAGTTATAATCATTTCAATCCACTCAAAAACACTGATGGCGTAACAGAATAATATTATATTAGATTGAGACTCACAAAGCATATAATACAACATCCGTATGAAACTCATGCACTTAGTGTGAATACTGGCATGCGGCCTCCTTAATTCACTCACTTGCCATTCATTCGTGTTCATCGCATGCAAATTTGGTTGCGCATTTAAATATTCTGAAATTGCACCATTGTATACTAATACCCGCTAGCCCATGCAGCCTGCTAAAGCAGTGTCAGGTATCAAGAGCTTAAAGTCTACGCCCACGTGACCATACAGGCCTATAGGCTTAGAATAAGCTTGCTACTTTTATGTGCCAGCTAGTAGTATAGTTGTATATGCCTACAATGGCATTTACAGATTTCACGCTTATGTATTATGCATGGTACACACATACATGTACTACACTATAGCTACATGGCGACCTGACCCCTTGACGTAAGGACATTTCCACAAAGAAAGCGCTTGTCATTTGATCAGGAAGAAGATGCATCGAGCTGGCTGACGTGACCATGTAATGAACACCACAGATAACATACACTATTCTCTGATGGACATGACAAGTGAAATGTCACATCGGAGGTAGTCTCGTGTTTTCATCTACTCATGCCAAATTTCCATTGTCACATATACACAAATTAAACTGTTCAGTCTACGCTCTCGATAATTTTTGAGTTACGATACTGGATACTTCTCCTAATCTGCATATACGTTTATCCAATCAACATATGCATATGTTTCCTTATTGTTTTTCACCTTACGTTACGTGTGAAAGCAAATCCTAGCTAAAGTTCTGGCGGTGAATGACTGAAAGTGTTAATTACATCATAATATAATTTGGTGTTTTAATTTGTTTTTGTTTTTTTTGTTTGTTTTTGTTTTTGTTTTTGTTTTTTTTTTGTAACAACTCACAACACTAACTTTCACGCATAGACATTACGTTCATATATACCGGTTGTCCAATGATCGATTGGAATACACTCCGCAAATCATTGTGTAACACCCAGTTGGCCGCTCCTGGTGCTGTGGCGTCGTCTGCTCGTTAGACAATGCTCCGCGAATGAGATTCACGATCACAATCGACAGAACTTCGATCAGAGCGCTAAAAGAAAAGAAAAAAAAAACAAAAAACAAAAACGAGATTCAATCAGAGATGTTAGTTCATGATGCTAAACTATAGTATATGCTTCAATTTATGATTTATAGCAGAATTGTGCAACCAATGAGCTAAATATGCATTTCTACTTGTCATGACTTTACATTATCATTTGATGTATGATGAAAACTAATGCAATCCAACAATTATAAGGATTTTTAATACTACAGCATACAGGCTGTGCAGAACCATCAAATGTGCCAGCCAGATGGTCTGACTCAATCTGCATGTTGACAGAAGTTGACATATTTATGGCTATATCAGAAATCAGCTGGGCTCAGCGCAGTATACTTGGTATGTGCATTGGATTGATTATATTGCACTAAGCTAAACCAATTATCAAGGCAGTATACCACCAGACAGTTAAAGATTGTCAAAAGTGGCCAAATTAGATAGTAATAATAGTTTAATGATCAAACAAATTCAAAATAATAATCAATTTTGCAATTTTAATGCTTTAATGACCACAATGATCTTGAACTTCAAGTAACTTCATTTCAAATCAGGATTTCGTAAGAGGTGGATGCCTGGCATATATTCTGCGAATTTCTAGTCCACAACTTACATAACCATAAAGATTGAAAAAGTCATAATTGCTATTGTGCAAGATTACGCAAAAACCGTGCATCTAGGAGCAGAAATACTTCCGAGCTTTATTTTACATATTGATGCACTGAATCACTTGATGCCAGTTACAAGTCGCTAGCATTACTATTCGATGAGTTATTGGCGATCGAGTTTTCAACTTTGAAAAATCACTGCGACCTTGACCTTTAACCTTTGACCTTCGAACTTTCAGTGTTAATCCGAAATAACTTGCTTCATTATTAAGTGCAACTTACTAATTGACAGACATGAGCGAATTCAAAATATTCAGTACCAAACTTTGTTCAACGGAATACCGAAGCAATGAAATTGGCCAAGTGCTGCCTAATATGTATTCCGACTGAAAACACACAAATATTCTGAATTATCACATTTCCTTCTAAGACTTGACAACACACGTTGTATGCAACTCAGAAAAGTTACAAAATTTACGAAATTCGAAATAATCATCAATTTATGCAATTAAATGCTTTAATTACCACAATGACTTTGACCTTGGTGCAACCTCATTTAAACTTATAATTTCATAAGATGGCTATACTAGCAATATACTCTGCAAATTTCAACGCCACAACCCGCTTAACAACCGAGATATTTGCATTTGAAAAAAGTCATAATTGCTATTATGCAAGATTACGCAAGAACGGTGCATATCTAGGAGCCAAAATACTTCCGAGCTTTATTTTACATATTGATGCACTAATTCATTTAATGCCAGTTACAAGTTGCTAGCATTACTAGTCAATGAGTTATTGGCGACCGAACTTTCAACTTTTTAAATTTTTAAATTTTTAATTTAAAATTTTCCTTAAAAAAACACGTACAGTAACATAAGGAAATTTTTTAATTTAAAATTTTCCTTAAAAACACACACACTCTCTCCAGCTCTGGGCTTCGGAATTATTTTGTTGGGAATACCATTTGTGTTCTGTCAAAACGTCTCAAGTTTGTTCCTTTCGAAATATAACCTTGAGCCAGCAATTACATTGATCATATATCACAATTATGAATCGCCGAACAGCTATATCAAACAGCATAATTGCACGTAATATTATGGTAATTATGCTCATCTGGAAGTGAGGAGGTATTATAGAAGTTTATGGTGTTATTGGTGTATCATGTACATGACTAAGCATATGCGTTGCTGCTACGTGAGACCCTAGTCACCCCATAAATTCCAAACCATGCACAAAAGATCATATTGAAGGGATCGAGTAATTATAATAAATGGATCAAGGATCGTCTCATGTACTTGCTATAGCTGATACATAAATATTCTTAAAAGCATGCATGTACAAACAACACAATTGTACATGTACGTGGTCCTGATTACTGAAAATTCAAAACTACGTTTATTGAGTTAACATATCCCAGCTAGATCTAAGAAGAGACACTTAATTGTTATACTTTGAATGTCTGTTTGCGTGTTTGTTGTTTTTTCTTCTCTCGTTCTTTCTTATAATATAATTACAATTACAAAATATTTATATTATAAGTATTTTGTAATTGTACACCACTTGTGCATGTATCTAGATATAGAATATACTTTGCATATAATATAATAATATTTAATAATAATAATAATAATAATAATAATAATAATAATAATAATAATAATAATAATAATAATAATAATAATAATAATAATAATAATAATAATAATAATAATAATAATAATAATAATAATAATAATAATAATAATAATAATTTATTCGAACAAAAACATGTACAGGAAAAGTGAACGAATAAAGAAAAACAAAACGATAAAGGTGATGATCAATGGTAAGCATAAATGCATTCAATAATCAAAATGGGAAACTAGGCTGTGCTATACGATGAGTGAGAGAGAACCTGTGCTAAACTAGAAAATTAAAAACTTAACAACAAAATACGTATATACATCAATTCAAGAGAATATACAATCAATTAATGCATAGTGAATTATTTAAAACCAAAACATCAGCATGATCGAATTCATTGGATACGCACATAATATTGTCTCTTACATTGCATAATTCTTTGATGCCTATTGCGGTTGCATTAATTTCTTCAGATGTGGTGTTACAAGTGAAATAATATTATGACTGACTCAGCAACAGAAGATCGACTAAAGGGAAAAGAGTGAATAAATTACCAACTAGTCTATTATTGCTGACAGAACAGCTGGAATGAAAAGATTGAAACCGGTATAATAACTGAAGGGAAATTTCAGGAGAATCCATTAAAGAAGGGATATTATGTTACAATGAGTACGTAGAGGTACCCTCCAAATCCTGCGGACAATTTTCCGCCAGGCAACATAGATTTCACAAACGGAAAATCGAGGCGCCATAAAACGCACCGTAAAAGGAAGTGCAAAAAGAATTAAATAACTGTGCAACAACACTATAACTACAAAATCCAAACCTAGCTAATAGAGTATTTGCTGAGGCCACTAGTTTCGACTTCGCTCGAGATATAATTTCTCGGGCACAATTGGGACCAAGAGTACTTCCAAAATGGATGGCTGTGGTCGGTTTATATACAACATGCCCGTTAATGTCTAGACCGAGATCACATGCAGGTACTCCTATGATTGTAACAGATATATACACTTTTGTTTGAATTGTATTTTACAGAATATTCGTTATCACAATCTTGACATATTTTTAGTTATAATTTAATTGAACTTTATTAGGAGCGAGGAGAGTTAAATCGTCCGCAAAACATACAAAGAGCGCCACAAAAGTGCTCACCAAAGTGACAACCAACGTTTGATCAACTCAATCTATTTAAAAGGACATCCAT